>NKCI01000191.1:0-78005 GCA_003946985.1 Fusarium duplospermum | reverse complement strand
CTTGCGCGTCGCCCAAGCGCCTAGGCCTCCCCAGCCGTTTGTTTACTTGCGTGTTTTGGTGGTGAGCTTTCGGACGGGTGCTTAAATTGGAAGCTCGTATCGGATCGCGCGAGGCTGACGAGTATCGCTTTCTATGCGCGATGATATGCGCGACGTGTGGTTTCGGAGAAGGACGTGTTTGATTGTTTGCTGCGTCGAGGTTGCGAGATTGAAAAAGAAGATGGTTGGCTTTCTGAGGTCAAAGGAAAGGACGGGATGGATTGGATCCATGGCGTCCTTGCTTGGTTCCTGGTGTACGTACCCCAGCTTAATGAGTGGGGCCCGGGCTCTCTCTCTCTCAGTGCCAGCGCCAGTGGATGGAGTCGCGTGGCGGTCCCAGCCAGTTCGTCCATCATATCAACCCCCGAAGAAAGGAGACGATAACCAGCGAGGCCTGAAGACATCTAGAGATCTTGTTTGTGTGATTAAACCTTTGGCAATAACTACGCGACTCGGTATGTACCTCTATAAAACCCCATTCACCGCTCACGGCTAATATCTCATAGCTCCGTCTCACCCTTCCCTCTCACCCTGGTTCATAGCTGCTCTCCCATGATATCGACGGACTGGTGAGCCTCAAGGGCTAGTGGAACTTGACATTATACAATTAATAGGTCATTGTCTAGACTAAACACGATGTAAGTATATGTGTCATCACTTGGTTATCACAACATTAACCTAGGCTTAACAGGACCGTCTTTGCTCTCATCATCATCAACAAGGCCGGCGGCTTGATCTTCAACAAGAACTTCCAAGATGGCCTCCAACAGATCAGCACAAACGACTATCTAGTTCTAGCCGGTACATTCCACGGGTAAGTTCCCCTCTCACTTGGGATATCACCAGCTCACAACGCCTCAGAGTCCACGCCATCACGGCACGCCTCAACCCCGTCAAGAACCTACCAGGCTCGACACCCCCAGGCAACAGGCCAGAGCCCTCATCAGGCCTCGAGGTGCTAGAGACGGAAAACTTTCGCATGCAGTGCTTTAACACCATCACCGGCACCAAGTTCCTACTCTTCACCGACACTACCCAGGCCAACGTCGATGTCACCATCCGCAGGATCTATGACCTCTATGCAGACTACGTCATGAAGAACCCCTTTTATTCACTCGAGATGCCTATACGCTGCGACATTTTTGACCGGAAACTCTTGTCTTATATCAGGGAGATCAATAATCGATAGACATGGGAATAGCAAGACAGATTCAAGTTCACCGAGTAACAGAGGATAATTAATGTGTGGTTATGGCTTTGATCTTCTTGTCGTCGTCTAAACCCCTAGCCCGTGTCTATTGTACATGTACTGCGGCATCGGCATAGCTGGATCGCAATCTACTATGAAGTATCCATCTTGTCTCCGTCGCCTTTCTTATCACCCTTGTCTTGGCCCTTCTTGTCGTTGGATCCGCTGCCCTGACCAGATTCGTCCTCCTCCTTGACGCCCTCCAGCGAGGCCTTCTTAGCAGCCTCCTCCTCCTCGCGCGCCGCCTTCTCCTGTCGGGCCTTCTCTTCCTCCATGCTCATGCGCAGGGCGAGGGCAAGCTCTGGCTCCATCGCGGGGTCGAATCCAAACTCAAACTCCTCGTTGCTGCCACCTGCACCTCCAGCGCCGCCAGATCCGCCAGCGTTCTCGCCTAGGAGGATGGGGGTCGAGATCAGTTGGTCGCTGAGGAGCTTGGCGCTAGGAGGGATGACGACCAGGTGGGAGCCTTCACTGGTCTTGACGGTATCGATAAAGAGCTGGAGCTTCTTCTGGGTGGTGTCGTCGTCGAGATCGCCAAACAGGACAAAGTCGATCGTGACATTGGCCTTCTTCATCTTCTTGGCCAGGGTGGTGAGTTCCTTCTCGGATTCCTCGATGGGGGAGCAAACGAAGACTATTATTCGCTGCTTCTGCGATCGGTTCTGGCGGTGCTTCAGAGCAAGCTGCAGGAGGGGTCAGCGCAAGTCGATAAATGCATCCGAGAACATCAACGTACAGCAGCCACCTGAATGCCTGTCTTGAGATGGGAGGAACCTCCAATCTTCTTCTTTGTCCGGTGCAAACCCTCGAGGATCTTGCCCTGCTCGGTCGTCAGAGTCACCAGCACCTCTGGTCCCTTGCCGCCCATGCTCATCAAGCCCACAGAGGACTCGGGGTTGCCTTGTGTGATGGTCTGGAACGTGATGTTGACGGCGTCTACTTGCGAATCGAATCGGGTGGGTTGGTAGTCGCCATTTCTGCTGCTCTCGCTGTTGTCAACGACAACCATAACCGCCTCGAGAACCATCTTGGCTGTCTGTCGGGACGCTGTGATAAATGTCCAAGTGGTGCGAGTATAGGAGGAAGATTGAAGGGAGATCGAGAAGGCAATAGATAGAGGGTGTGTTGGTGTTGAGCTTGGATGGAGGTGAGAAGGCTAGAGGCAAGCGAAGCTCCCCAGTGTCGTAAGGCAGTTCAGCCTGGCCGCGTCTTGAGCTACCTAGGTAGGTACCTATGGGTGCAGGTACAGTTACCTGTCTACAGCAGTGATTAGCGCTAGCCGTCGGGTAGCACTACCTGAAAGACCTCCACGCATCCAATGCTTGCGTCAGGGAAGCTTGGATGCTTACCTAATTCGGAGAGCCCGCTCAGCTTTGTTTACTTCCCGAAGGGCTCCACCAAGATCTTAACCAACATACTACGCGCCCGGGGTAGACAAACCCAGCGACTTCTTCATCATCATTCTTGTCACGCCGACGCCGACGCATTCAACATACGCGCATTGCGCCCCAACGACAAGACAAAATGGCTCCCGTGCGATCGAAGAAACAAATTACAGAACAAGCACTTACATCACCAAGAAAGCTTGCCATGGCCGAAACGGCTCCTCTGCGGGCAGGGAGCCCTTCAGCATATCCACGAAGCCCTATCAAGAGGCGAACACCGGGTACAATCACCATGCAGCAGAAGCAGGCCATGATTGATAATATGCAACTTGAGAGTACGCGATTTCAATATCGCACCCAAAGACGCGCGACTGACTTGCATCCCAGTCACCGAACGCGCTCGACGATTGAGAGCCCAGTATAGTTTCATGGCAACCACCGTCCGTTCACGTGTCGAGATGCGAATCAACAGAATACCCATGTCTATGAGACACGTCAAGATGGGCGACCTACTTCAAAAGTTCCTCGAACAGGAACAACAACGAGCCACAAGATCTGCGGCTCTTAGGAAAGCGGTTGTGGCTCGAACAAGTCCCCAGAAGCAACTTCATTCCACTGCACACGCCGCAAGGGCAATGACGCGTACCAAGAAGCGCATGAGGTGGGTGTTTATCCAAGTAATTGGGCCAATAACAACAACAAACTAACACATCCTTCCCAGCGATGCCATCTCAGGAGACAAGGAAAACGAGATCGAGCACAATGAGAATGCGAAAAAGAGGGTTCGAGGTGCACCAAACCCAGATATTGCTCACGTTCGACCTGCCCAAATTCTTTCGCCAACTTCGTCCAACTCAAGGCTAGCGAACCGATCGCGGCCAGCCTCCCCCGTCAAGTCCGGCATTGCACGTCCAGCCTCGCCGTTAAAGAATTCAGGAACTTCGCGCTCAGCAACAGCCACGAGCATGCTTTCCAGCATGGTCGAGAAGGCAAAGGCCACGAGAGCAGGTGTTGCACGCAAGGTGACGACCGCCTCGACCGCCAGCACAAGCTCAACCTCAACCAGCACCACAGCCGCCACTCGAACGCGGCGCGCGGCAGCGACGACGGCTTCTCGAGCGCCTGCTTCCAGGCCAACTACGCGAACTGCTCGTAGATCCCTCGCTAACAGTGAGTCGAGCGAAGCCAGCTCAGGAACGGTAGTAAGAAAGGGGGCGGCATCCCGGGGTGCTGCGGCCAAGAAGACTGCTGCGAGCTCCGTTCGCAAGGGCACAACAACGACTACCAAGAAGACGGCTGCGAAATCCACCGCAACTACCGGGACTGGGCGAGTGTTGCGGAAACGCGCATAAGGCGAATTTTGATGAAGCATGAACTGGGGTTGAAACTGTTTGATTTTCTCAGGATCGGCGTTAAGGGGGGTGGCGGAACACGGTGTACAGGAAAGGAAAGGAAAGGAATGCTTTGGGTTAGCATTGGACATGACAACTGCGAATGCCCAGGAGAGACAGTATATGCGAGCATTACAATGGCCAGTTGAGGCCTTTTCAATGACGAATGGCTTTACACGCGCTCATTTATGAGCCTCCCTTCTTCTTCTTCTTGTCCTCGACAAGCTCGATGTGATCCTCTGGTATCTCCTTATACTTTTCAATCAAGAACTCCTCCAACTCCATGCTAACATCACCTTGCACCACAATTTCCTCTCCTCCGCCAGGGAGTTTGGTTACCGAAGAGCCAGTAGCAAATTTCTTGCCAAGGTCCTTTGCAACCTGGAACCAGTTCAGTACAGGGACTTGGCACGCGTGAAAGGGTTCGTGAGCTCACCTTCTTGAGTTCCAAACCGAATGCCTCCAGGCCTATCACGGCCGTGACAAACTTCTTCTTGTTCCGCTCGATACGCTTGATGGTGACAACGCTCTTGGCTAGCTTATCAGCCTGCTTAGCCTCGGCGGCCTCAGCCTTGGCAGTCTTCTTCTGGGCGTCCTTTGCGGCTCGCTTCTGGGCCTCTACGGACAGCGACGCGGTGGCAGCCTCGAGGGCCTCTAGAATTGGGGTTATCGCGCGATCATTGGCGTTGGTGTTTGGGGGTGGTGAGGCGAACCTGCGGACCAAATCTGCTCGTAAAGGGCGGGCTCGTGCTCCTGCAGCCACTCCTGGCACTTTTTGACGGTGCCGCCATACTCGCAATACTACTTGGACGGATCATTCAGCTCGGGGGGGTCTCTCTCGAAGCGTGGAAGCTCGTCAGGGGGGGTAGGTGTACCTCAGGGGGCAGGGTGCAAACTGTAGGCACATGGTCAGATATTGAGCTCCTTAGGAATCGAGATGGGATGAAAGATGTGAAAGCAGACGCGTACCACCGCAGTAAGTGACATGACGGCCTTGAGGCTCGCCCTCGGGCTGTTCTACATCGGCCATGGGTATTGTAGATGTGGGTTGGAAGTCGAAAGTATGGATAGCAAAAAAAAGCTGCGCTGTGTTTGTATGGCGAGACGCGTTGCTCGTGCTAGATCAACGACGACCTTCGACCCATGGCGGGGTAAATTTCATGGAGGGGCTCACATCGCATTGAGCTGAGCGTGCGAAGCCGGGCCGGGAGCGGCGGCGGGGCCGTGACGGAGCACCACCAGCTTAAGGGCCTGAGGCAGCACGGTCCTTAACAATTAATTTTTCTCAATCTTGGTGAATGTCTGAGGCATCAAGATCTTCTTCTGCACGACCCGTCCGTCCCGTTTAAGAGCTCTGGCCAAGTTTCTCACAACACATGTCACAACCAAGAAACACGGCTATTGATGACGCTAGAGACTGGGGGTGCATTGGAACAATATGCGCGCATGCAACCTCACGGAACTATTGCTTCTTGAGCCCCCTCCCCCCACGATGCATACAAACATCACACTCTTGTCACGCACAGCGGGTAGAATCTACCACCCGTTGAACCCCATTAAACCGGGATCCATTGGATCCCCAAGACCAAGTCACACGGGAGGGTCTCGTCACTTTTTCCTTGCTTTCCTGATTTGTTTCTTCAGCCCTGGTCTTTTCAACCCTGCTCGTCTGCAATAGGCATCTTACAGTCCAGGGTCTGGATCTTGCGCTGAAGCCCTCCGCCACTTCGCCTACGACACCCTTGCCTGACAAGACAAACATTCGGATCAAACTCTTGTCCACCGGGCGGCTTGATCTCTCCGACCATCCATGGATGTTTTGATCGATCAAACACGGCCGCTCAAGTTGGCCTCTTAGATTTCACCATGAAGAATTCACAGCCACTTGACAGCATAGAGTCTAGACCACCCATGCTAAAGGGCAGCCATATCGTTCGGTGACCACCCGTTCGGGCCGGGTCTGTTGCATGAGTTGTATCAATCGAGCGACCGCATCGTCCCGTCGTGAACACCCGTCATGCGTTCAAGCTGGGCTATCACAAACCGGTACGGCGTTCTCGCAAGTCGACGTGATGCAGGCCAAGCAGATTAGCCGCCGAGGAAACGCGCTACACTTCTTATTGGCTGCATAGATGGATTCCAGTGCCCAATCATCTCTCACGCCCGTCACAGTAATCACAACTTCGCGCGCGCAACCAAGCTTGACCCCTGTCAACCGCTGTCATCTCAAAATAGCAATCCACGATATTGAATCTCATTGGTCATTCTCAGTCACTAGTCGCTCGATAGCGGGGATTAACCAGCCCAGAGACCAGGAGTCGATCCCACCTTGACGCAACCTCTTCTGCGTCTTGTCTACCGCCAGCACGACGCTCACCATGGCTTCGCCGCTCTTTTGCCAGTCAGCTCCTCCAACAGACGCTGGAGATGCCTGGTCCCCGCCTCCGCCTCGCCGTGCCCGCCGCATGCAACCGGGTTTGTCGACGCATCGGCCCACTTACAGGCCGCTTCGAAGACCTGGACTCGTCGGCTTGGATCTGCCACTGCAGCTTCTTGCCGCCCATTCCATTTCGCCCTAAGCCAGCCTCCGAATAGCCGCCCCAGAAGTTTACGTTAGGCTCGGGCAATTCTGGGCCAGTCCTTTGCCACTTAAGACTATGGATGTCCCCCGGCCAGCGGCCTGGCCCCCATTCCTCCACATTCCCTTCTTCCGCCTCAGCCCTTTCTCGTTTTTGTCAGTTTGCAGATCACTTTATAGAAGCTTCGTTGACCGAAGCATCCTGTCGTTTACACAATACCCTAACCACGGCGCCGGCCGTCGATTCCATCCTTACTATCACGACTAATACACACATCAGCGTTGCGTTTGGCCCTTGGCCTTGAGACAGATATCGAGGATAACTGGCTTGGAAACGCGACAATGGCTGATGCCCAAAACCGATACTACCCCCTGGACTCTTCGCTGGCTCGAAGACACAGGGGAAGACTTAATCCCATAATTGAGGAGGACAGCGATGATGGCGCGGGTCAGAACAGGGGCAGAGCGAGACGCACAGATGAGCTCAAGATCGAGGCATGGCTCACACCGATAAGCGATCACTTTCCTACACCACGAGGAATGCATTATCTGTCTGCCCCCGTTCTCCCATCTTCGCCCTCCACCAACTCGGTTACCGACACCTCCCCGACGGCATCCACCAATCCCTGGAACCGCCAGAGCGTCATGACCGAGGCCACCGAGTTTGAGGATCTCTACGATGTGACGGATGAGGATGAAGAGAGTTTTCCTCCGCGGAGGGACTCTCTGAATTCGAGGCAGGCCCCGACTCAGCAACCCTCAACCAAGCAACCGACACGGCTCATCATCCCACAAACACCTGGCAACTCTGTTGAGCCGTGGTCCGCTGTAGAGAGCATCAAGAAGACACTGGCTTCCCCAGTGCCTCTGACTCCTTCCGCCAAGCTCCCAATGTCACCAGCCCAGGTGACATTCATGGACCAGCAGCATGCCACAATAACACCAACCATGTCTGCGCCTCCATCTCTCGACGGCAGCTTGACGTCTGAGCAGCTCGCGGCCATGAGCGCTCCCCCGACTCCTGTCATGGAAGGTGAGGATACAACTGCTGAGGATGCTTGGTCTGGAGTGCAGCTGCAGCCTGGTGCTTTGGCTACGCTCCATGCCCTCTCCAGTGGAGAGAATCCTCATGAGCAACCTGCTCAGGTCCTTGAAGTTCCCCAGCCTGAACCGGCCACCAGCGAGATGCGACAATACCGACCACGACTGATGACAAACCTCCACCCGCCGCAGGTAGATGGCAGAAGCTTTTCTCCCAGGCGGAACCGACAGTCGCTCGCTGAGTTGACAAGACTCGATATTCCCTCGCCAAGCAACTTCTTCTCTGGCTTGTCTCCCCGGTCCCGGAATACCTGGCACATTCCTTCCAGGTCCCCAGAGGAGATGGCTCCTCCAACCTCGACAACCGCCGAGCAGTTCTACCGATGTCCCTGGAACACGACAAACACGGCTACCTCGGTGCCTTCCATTCCCGTTCGCAAAGACTCTGCCGAGGAGTTCTACCGCAATGTGAGGTTCACGCCTGCTGCTCCCTCAGAGGCCATTGTTGAGCAAGTCATCGAGTTGAAGGAGGAGGATGACTTTTCGGATGATATGCCCACTGCTCGCCCTGCCTTTGCGCACAGCACGGCCGCCTCTACCGTCGAGACCCCCAACATGCCGCCTTCGCCTATGGTCGAGGACGCCCCTACTGAGATTGTCGTTGACTACGATCCCGACTATGCTCGCAAGCAACAGAAGGAGGCTCTCGCGCATCTTGATCGCACTGAGCTCTGGCTCGGCGCCCAGCGAGCCTACCTCCGCGGTGTGCAGGACGAGACCCCTGAGGACGAGGGTGGCTTGAACACCATTGCTGAGGAAGCTGAGGAGGAGTCCGTGGGAAGCCCCAAGGTCCAGCTCCACATCAAGCCTCAGGCCCAGCCTGAACAGCCCGTTACTTCCAACAGGAAGACAGTTCGCTTCTCCAACCTCATCTCGACGTCGGAGCATCCCAAGCGCCTGCCATCCATGCTTGTTCGAAGAGAGTCTGCCTACTACCGAGCCTTCCAGGACTACGTTGTCCGCATCCATCGCCAGGATGTCTTTGTTCACCAGCTCGCTCGCTTCGAGGCCATCCAGGCTCAGCGTGTTTCCCTTCGCGAGGCTCATCGCAACCAGCTGCTCGGAAAGTACCAGCTCAGTGTTGTTCCTCAGTCTGCCAAGAAGCGACTCAGCGCCAACGTCGCTCGTGGTGATGACACCATTGTCGACGACCCTGAGAAGCTCCGCCGGGAGAAGGAGGCTGAGGCCATGAACCAGATGACCGTTGCTGCTTGGCATGTGGCTGCCATGAAGATGCTCAACGGCGGTCGTCTCATCTCTGCCCCTGTGACGAAGCGACTCGCTCGCCTCTCTCGGGTGGCTCCCAACGAGAACGGTGTGACCCGCGACCGCGCCAGGGTCTTGGATCTTGGTGGACAGGCTACCTGTGACTGGGCATGGCATTGCGCCCTCCAGTTCCCGACTACCAAGATCTACACCGTCACCACCAAGGCGATCCGCCAGTTGTCCAACTGCAACGTGCGCGGACCCCCGAACCATCGCCAGGTGGCTGTCGAACGATTGTCTCGACTCCCTTTCTCGGACAATCACTTCGATCTCATCTCTGCCAGGGAGCTTCACAGCATCCTCAAGTTTGTCGGCGAGAACGGTGAAGACGAGTGGGAAGGCTGCCTCAGGGAGTGCATGCGCGTGCTCAAGCCTGGTGGCTACCTCGACTTCTCCCTTCTCGACTCGGACATTATCAACGCCGGCCCTGTTGGCCTGGCCAAGAGCGTCGAGTTTGGCTTCGCTCTCAAGACTCTTGGGTATGATCCCAACCCAACCAAGCTGTGGCTTGGCCGCCTGGCTCGCGCCGGCTTCCGGGATACCCGCCGCATCTGGATGTGCTTGCCGATGGGAGCTCGGCGAAGCATGTACAGGCCGCCCACCCCTCCTCTGAAGGACAACGTCAACGGCGAAGAGGCGAGGACGTGCAGGCTTGAGGCCATGGTGATGGGCAGCAGCGACGACATCGCCAGCGCGTGCAGCCTTGTTGGCGGTTGGAGCTGGGAGCGGTGGTTGCTGCGCTGTGAGATGGAAAAGGTCTCTGGCGAGCTTCGACTTGCGGACACGGTGACGACAGGCGCTGCCATGGAAGAAGCTGGCAAGTGTCTGGATGGCGTTGCCGCAGTGTTCGAGGAGGGTCGAAACTGCAAGTCAGGCTTCCGCATGCTCACCGGCTATGCGCGAAAGCCCAGAGCTGGTGAGACAATCAAGATTGGTCTACGCGGGTAATTGAGGAACGGTCTTTGACGACACGTGAAGGATCTCCTTTGTTATATGCCCTCGCTCTACAAGTATTATATATAGACGACTGTTTGCTTTTGGGTATGGGATGGGACATTGGGACGGGATATGGGATACGGGATACATGCATGATATGGGATACAACGGATGAGGCATGATGAGGGATGAGATGATGCGTGGACGATACCTTCACGCTTAATTAGGAGGGATAGGCTACGATATCCTTGTTCTTGGGGCATGCCTCTTTTGGCGAATGGGGTTTGGATACATCCATGTTGTGTACTTACAGATACCATTGTTAATAGTGCAGGGCGTGGTGGTTCTGATCTCGAGATACAGATGGCTAAATACAATGCCTTGTCTGGCGGTTGACAAGTTTTGAAATATACTTATGGTCAATATCTTATTCTACGATACCTAAATGCGAAGGCTGGGTGAGAATTGTGCTGTCTCTGTGGTGTTCACTCGAATAGTCACCCTGGAGTCGCGCAGATTCAATTCTAGGCTGGAAACCTCAAAATTAATCCAGGAGTTAGACTACTTCTAGGCCGGGCCTAACAAACTCTGGAATTCCATAATAAACAATATTAAAAAACCATTTTAGCCATAGCTAAACAAGCTAAGTTAGTACTTAACCAACTGTTTGCTTTCGTAAAAGCCCCTCTTGCACTCTCTCCTGTAGGGTAGGCAACTCGAATCAATGGCAGGCTCAATTTTGCTGACCATTCACAACCTCCAAGACGGGAAACGCCGGCGAAAAACCGGACCCACCATCGAACAGCTTCCCTCGTGCAGCTCCATCACCATCATCGACTACCCACGCACGACATATTGAAAACGACTCCCACCCTCGGATCGACTCTCCTCACCTCGGGACGGAAGCAATTCGATTATGTCGGGAAACAACAACTGGCAAGAGGAGGCTATGCGTCGTCTTCGGCAAATGCAGCAGGCCCGCGGCGGCTATGGTGGAGGCGGCCCTCAGATGCCTCGAGCAGCCGGCGGTGCCGTCTTTGCCAGTCTTCTCCTCGCCGGTGGCGCTGTGATCCTGTCTAACTCGCTTTTCAACGTCGATGGTGGTCACCGGGCCATCAAGTACCGGAGGATAAGTGGTGTTAGCAAGGAGATTTACAGCGAAGGTAAAAAGAGACGACCCTCGGGCGATTCGGTAGTCGTGATCAAAAGCTGGAGGCTGACAAAACCGCACAGGAACTCACATCAACATCCCATGGTTCGAGACCCCGATTGTTTACGATGTCCGAGCGAAGCCGCGCAACGTCGCCTCGTTGACGGGCACCAAGGACCTGCAGATGGTCAACATCACCTGCCGTGTGCTCTCGCGGCCCCAGATCGACGCCCTGCCCCAGATCTACCGGACACTAGGCGCCGACTACGACGAGCGCGTGCTGCCTTCGATCGTCAACGAGGTTCTCAAGAGCGTCGTTGCTCAGTTCAATGCCAGTCAGCTCATCACCCAGCGAGAGATGGTCGCTAGACTGGTGCGGGAGAACCTTTCCCGACGAGCTGCCCGGTTCAACATTCTTCTCGACGATGTGTCTCTGACTGTATGTACTATGCGATTGACCTTTGTGTGCATTTCTAATGGTATACTAGCATCTCGCCTTCTCCCCCGAATTCACGGCCGCCGTCGAGGCCAAGCAGGTTGCCCAGCAAGAGGCCCAGCGAGCGGCCTTCATCGTCGACAAGGCGCGCCAGGAGAAGCAGGCCATGGTTGTCAAGGCACAGGGTGAGGCACGCTCTGCCGAGCTGATCGGTGAGGCCATCAAGAAGAACAAGGCCTATGTGGAGCTCAAGAAGATTGAGAACGCCCGGCAGATCGCCGCCCAGCTCCAGGAGGCTGGCTCCAAGAACAGGCTGCTGCTCGACTCGGAGGGTCTCGGCCTCAATGTGTTTGAGAATAGCGAAAAGAACTAAAGGCAGTAAAGAAAGAGAGAGAGAGGGTGGTATATCATGGAGAGGTCTGCCCAGGGTTAATGCAAATCTCCACTGTATGTCTATCAATGAATGAGGGCTGTATTATTATGAATAACGAGGTAGTAAAAGAGACTACCTATTCTGCTCTAGTTGTTTCTAGCTGCCCATGGCATATTTATTGGTTTCATGATGGTTACCAATGATATGGCTGAGTCGTGAGAACTGTAGTCAAAGCGAGCGAACTACGATGTTAGACACTCAAACACTCATTATCAAATGAAATCAATCATCTATCTACATTAACACACCATTACCATCGTACGACAATGATTACTGACCTTTTGAAGCCTGAATTGCTGGCACGTCAAGATCCTAGCAGCAAACAAAGCCCACCTAAACAGGCACCCATCCCGCTCTACCAGGGTTGCCCCTCCTAACCTACCGACCTAGCGGGAAGGGAAGGCAGCCAACCCCACCATCAATCAGCAAGCAGCACCTCACTCGACCCAACTACTTCTGCTTCCCTCTTAACATCAGCCTCGCATACTTTTTCAAACTACGCACGACAACTCGTCGCATCTCGAAAGCAAATCTTTCCTTCTATTGATACGCGAAAATTCCCCGACTCCAACAACCGCAAACATGTTGATCAAGTACGTCACGATACCGCTTCTCGACAGCTCCCATACGCTCCCCCCCCACGTCATGACGGCCGAAGAGAGCTAACCACGCTGCAAATAGGGTCCGCACACTTACCGGCAAGGAGATCGAGCTCGACATCGAGATGGACTACAAGGTACTGCCGCGCGCACTGAGGTTCATGGAAAAAAGAGCGCATCGACTGACCGCCCCGTAGGTCTCTCAGATTAAGGAAAAGGTGGAGGAGAAGGAAGGTATCCCCCCGGTTCAACAGCGTCTGATTCACGGCGGCAAGCAAATGTAAGCCTTTAGTATCCCTCTGTAACCTATGGAAGACAAAAAATGTTGACAAACATGACTCCAGGACGGATGACAAGACGGCCGCTGAATACAACCTCGTCGCTGGCGACACTCTTCACCTCGTCCTCGCTCTTAGAGGTGGACGATGGCTGGCTTAGATAAACCACCCACAGCGACTTAGAGACAACCGAGAACCCTCCTCCCTCCCGATACGGCTATCTGCGCCGGTCATGGGAACAAACATGAGGCTGCATTTCACCGGCGTTGGACAAGGAGGGACGATGCGAAACATAGAACAGGAGGAACATATTGCGTGCGCGTGTGCTCGCAAGAGGACGGCTGGAATTAGGAATGACTCGTGATGTGACGTTGAAAGGTGAACCGCGGCCCTGCGCAGCACGCTGTTGTGAGTTGTGTGTTGCTTATACCCAAGAATCACCACCATGGGCACGGGGAGAAGCGATGGGAGAATGCGCCCTGCAAGCTGCTGTCGTTTCAACGCGTGTAGTTATCTGTCAATCCTAGTCATGCCTCTACAGAACTCGCTCGCTCCAATATGCCTCCGTTAAACCTTGCATAGGTTGCCTTCTGATATGATGATACCTGGTACCCAGTGTCCAGATCCTTTGCCATATTTCCATTCTAATAACCGGGCTGAACCCCATGATTCGAATCCACTTCCTGTCCTTGATGATAAATCAAACGCTTATACCTGTATCCGTTTCCTCTATACTACACCTGTTTGTAGTCTCCAGCCATACAACCAGGCAGACTGACCCTTCAAACCCAAACAACGCCGTTGATCCGTGATTCACCAAAAGCCATTGACAAATAAAATAAAAATGAACTTTAAGCCCTCTTCTTTGGCTTCATGAATACATCCACCGCCTTGCGCTTGCGAGGCATGGGCAGGGGTGCTCGGGCGGGAGGAGAAGACGACGGCCCGGGGTCGGCACTCGGTGGAGGGGAAACCTGTGTTCGAGGGGGTCGCTGCGAGGGCATGGGTGGTTCTGCTCGCGGCTTCGAAGGTGCTGGTGCAGGGGATGTTGTAGTTGATGGCTTGGGTCCTTTGTAGCTGTTTGAAAGGATACCACCGGACCGCTTGGTTGGGGCCGGCGAATTGCGGAGAACACCGGATGACGAGCTAGGCCTCTTCTTGAGCAATGATGCGGCGGACGACTTGGCGAAGGACTTGGGAGCTGGCTTGCGAGGAACGGGCTCGGGCTCCTCCTCCTCCTCCTCATCGAATAAATCATCGCCCTGGTCTGACTCAGAGTCTGAGATGAAGGTAGCTCGCTGCTCATGAGCCAGCATTGCTTCGGAGGGCTCCGATGCTTTCGGAGTTTTGATCAAGGAGGGCAGAGCAGCTCTCCGTTCGTCATTAACCATGGAGGCTGGTGCCCTCCTGAGCGCCGTGATGGCGTTGGACGCAGCGGTTGGCCTAGAAAGTTTGCGGTGGATGTTGGCAATCTCCTGTGTCTCGCGCCGGATCTTGCGCATCGTCTGCGCGCCCGTCTTTGTCTTTGTGCGACTGCCCTTGTTGAATGTGAGGGTGCTGCTGGATGAATCGCGCTGGCCCCATGGTCGCCTAGGTCCGATCTTGGATGCCAGGCCTGGCAGCAGTCTCCTGTCGACGATCTTGCTGGTGTTCTTCTCCTTGTCCTGCCTGAGCCCGGCCAGGGCGTTCATGAGTTTCGCCTCACTCTCTTGGAGGGCATTATCGTGATCCTTCTTGTACTTTTTCCAGACGCGGAACCAGCTCTTGGGGTTCTGGGGTTTGTATGCCTTGGCCTTGACCTCCATGGGGAACTCGCGCTCGATGATCTTGAGCCAGATCTCGCCCGTCTCGCCCTCGACCTGGGGTGAGTTGGTCTCGATCTTGCGAAGCTGATGTGCGTTGTCGATGCGGAGAAGGATAGGGCGGACGGTATCATAGGGGAGATAGCCGACACCTTCAAGCTCTCGGATGTTCTTGATGCATGCCATGGTGGCAAGCTCCATGAGGGATTTGGCAGGCATCTTGGACTTGGGTAGATCGATTTCGAAGGTGGATTGATATTCTTATTCTTGCGCTCGGTCGAGGATCGATCTTTGTCTGTCTTTGAGATGGCGACGGGAATTTGGATGGTGCTGACGAGAGAACCGGGGCTCGTTAAGGAAGTTGGAAAACGCGGCCGTTGAGTGTGTCTGAGAGTAGAACGGAAGGGGAATGGATCAATCAATCGAGAAGGGGATGCGGGTGTAAACAAAGACACCTCTGAAGGCTGTTAGGCAACTTTAAATGACAACACCATGATGACCAGTAGGCATGAAATTGGTTGGAGGATGAGGGATGATGTTTAAAGGCAAACACCTTTCTTTATTCCAAGGCTGAGCCACGACGTAGTCGCCGTGGTTGTGATAGGTAGGTAGGGGCAGGCGATGCGGGTACGGGAAGACGGGTACGTACCCCTGTGAAAGAGCACCTGCAGCTGCGGACAAGAGTCTAACCTTGTTGGGACTAAGCCGCCCAAAGGGGCCGTGAAGCTTTCTCCGCCAGCGCTGGGTGGCTCGTGCACCCAGGCGACAGCCTCAGCGAGGATGAGCCGCTGCTGGCCCATTTCGTCACTGCGAGACTTGGATTACCTGCAAGCTTCTTTGTCCTCCTGCATACACCACCAGCCGCCCTCACGTCTGGCTTTTTTATTTTCTTTATCTCTCTCAAAGTTTCGGTTGACCCTACGACTCCGTTTTATACCGTTTCTCCGCTTCCAACACGCTCTCTCAACTTTTCCTCCTTTCACTTCCGTCTTCAGCCAGCAGCCGTTCGCTACGATCCTCACACACCAACCAACATGACCGAACCTTACATCAAGTCCGAGGGCTACATCAAGCCCGACCCGGAGAATTCTGGATCGCCCGCTCAGGTGGATGAGGATGATCTCTATGAAGATGCCGGAGATCTCGAATTCTTTGACAAGAACGCGGCGAATCGCGCCTTTGAGACGCTTTACCTTGCGCGCGTGCCTCGCTACATGTGGGATGCCTGGATCAAGCTTACGGAGCGATTGGGCGACGACGACGAGATCCGGATTGGAACTTTGCGCACCTGGACCGAGCAGAAGCCTGATGGGAGCGCAAATGTATGAATTTCGCTCCTCACGGCCAAGTTGCTATACTGACAGACTGATAGACCAAGCTGAGAATGCTTCTTTCCGACCAATGTCCCGAGCACCAGATGCTGCCGCGCGAATACGACCTCGAAGTCCTCGAACCCAACGTTAACAATCATTTCATCTTTAGCGAAGAAGATTTGCCTGGCTACAAGGCGCAAAACAAGGCGCGACACGAGGCAGTCAGCGCTGGCATTCCCAACTCGCTCCTGAGGAAGCCCAACAACAACGGAGGCTCGGATCGCCCCAGCTATGATCGGAGGAGCAGATACCAGCCATATTACCGCAAGGCTGTCCCCAGTGAGTCAGGCTGAATCGAATCTTCAAACCATAAAACTGACTCGTGGTAGAACGCACAAAGATTTTCGGCAAGATTCACTATGATGTTCGTGTCGAGCCTCGTGACGTGAGGGAAGAGGAGCGACTTCTCGCCCAGCGCCTGCAGGATGCAGAACAGTCCAAGTCCAAGATGAAGATTATTAGCAGAAATAAGGCTTCGGCTATTATCAACCCTGGAGCTACCGGTTCAGCCGGCTGGGCAGGAGGCTTTATCGTAAGTCTACTATTCTGTGCCTTTGAGTGTCAGCATTGCTAACTGGAAATCTAGAAAAACACGGCACCCATCAACAAGCCCAAGAAGGGAGAAGTCTTCAAGGCTGCCCGTATTCCCGAGAACCAGCTTCTGGATCTCATTTTCGAGTGTTTCCGTCAGTATCAGTATTGGTCGATGAAGGCTCTGCGTCAGAAGCTGCAGCAGCCCGACCAATACTTGCGTCAGGTGCTCGAGAAGGTGGCCGTACTCAACAAGAGTGGGCGATTCGCAAATCACTACTGCCTCAGCGATGCCTACCGCGACAAGGGAGGTGTGGAGTCCAAGGAGGAGGCTGCCGAGCCCATTGACGACGATGATGATGAGGAGATGGAGGACGTTCTGCCTGTGTCTTAGTACCAAGGCAAGTCTACATCTTTTTCGAAGTTGGGCAAGTGGAAGTGTTGTGTTTTGTTGGAGGGGACCAGTTTTGGGCCGTATCGGAAAGAAATCAGGACCAGGGGTTTTAGAGCGTGATACCCTTTTTCTCTCACAGATTATTACTTGCTGGATGTAATGAATCTACCTACCTAGCGAATGTTTTTGTTGCTACTACCAGCGCCTGATACAAAAGTGGGTGACTAAGTTGCGCTGCTTGGCGAAGGAGATGGAAGCCATTCATTTCTCATCATGATCCACTCCTCCCTCTCTGAGGAGTTGAAGCGCACAACTACGTAATGGGCTTCCCCGCAGTTACAGCTTCCAAGTTGGCTAGAGGGTTTAAGAGAAAATGCAAAATGGCTTGGTCAGGTGGTTCACGTTGTTTACGTGGTTGAATCGAGGCGAGAGTTGCTTTATAAGGTCTTGTGAAGCCATAACCTGGCCTCTAACTGACGGATGCAACCCTCACCTTCTCCATCACCACCAACATCACTATCCAAACTTCAACCACCAACACCACACGCACAACAACTTGGATTCGGCACTTGGCTCATTATCAAGACCCTCTGCAAAGATGCATCTGATATTCGACTTTGACGGCACCATCACTCAGCAAGATACAATCGGCGAGCTTGCGCGATCGGCTATTGAGCTGCAGAGACGGATCAGCGGGGATGACCTCCAAGCTTCGTGGGACCAAGTGGTTCAATCTTATGTCGACGACTACCGAAGCTATAAGAAAAGTCACCCCGCTCAGGAAGATACTCGTACGTGTGTCGACGATGAGATTCACTTCCTTTCGGGCTTGAAGGACGTCGAGGAGACTTCTCTTGCGCGGGTTGCAGAGTCTCGCATCTTTGCTGGGCTGGACGGCGAGATATTGTCGCAAGCCGGTGCCGACGCTGTCAAAGAAGGAAGAATCAAGATCAGACAAGGGTTTCCTGAGATTATCAGCCTGGCAAACGAGCGAGGATGGAGCGTGAGCGTTGTGTCGGTGAATTGGTCACGCGCTTTTATCCGCGGAGCTCTTCGGCCACACATCCTCCACGTCGTTGCCAACGAACCTGCAGCCGATGGATCCATCACGGGCCCAGAGTTTCTGAAGGGCCGAATGACGAATGCCTGCGAGAAGCGTGAGGCTCTGGAGCACCTGGTTAAAGAGAAGGACGGCAGGGTGGTTTACTTTGGGGATTCGACGACGGATATGGAGTGTCTGCTGAGAGGAGGAGTTGTAATTTCAGATCAAGACGATTCTTCTCTGTTAAAGACGCTGCGGAGGGTGGGAGTTTCTGTTCCGCACGTTGATGAACAGGCTGCTGACGTCAAGGTATCTTGGGCAAGGGACTTTCAGGAGGTATTGAATAGTGGCTTGCTGAACGGATAGTGCGGATTTGTTGGACAGCTTTGTTCTTTAAAGCTCTGAAATAACATTTACTCAATAAAGAGAAAGGCCAAGCAACCGGCAGTTCCTTTGTGATGCCTGATACTGGTGGTGCAAATCCATCTTCAGGTGAATATCACCGGGAGACTACGACAAGACATATTCGACAGCAATGATCTATGGTAGTGACACTAAGCCCTAGAAAATTGGTATTTGTTGACTTCCCCTGAGTGAAGCAGGAGAATCCCCTGAAGACCGAAACCTTCACTCTTGTTTCGAGCTGATGCATTGTTCTGCCTTACACCTAGACATTCCTTGTTCACGCATGCTGGTGCATTCAAAGGAGAACAAGGAGTCTGTGGGAGTAACAAAGAAGGTATAAAGTGTTAAAGATCACTCAAGGAGAGACAAGTTGCTGAATCACTAATGGTCCATAAGGCCAACGTTTCAACTCACGCAAGAGAATCCCCCAAATCACTATCCTTAATATCTTACCAGCTATTTGTACTATCACTGAAATGTGCCAATACTCACAATCAGTCTTCAGCTGCCAGCACAAGCGTTGGGGTCTCCGAATGAGGCTCTGCCAAGAAGCCCAAGATTTCATCGCCGGAAAGACTGGGAACGACTGCCAAGTCAAAAAGCCTTATCCGCCGACATCGAGGAAGCTACAGTGCAGATGCAGAAAGTGCGGCGAGATTGATGCAAAGATTGCCAAGGCGAGAAAGATAATTGGGAATATCCGAGAGACGATGGAGGAGATTGAGAGGAAAAGGGAAGAGGAGAAGAAGGAGTGTGTTAATCACGGTGAAGACGACGAGAATCACCAAGAGGAAGAGAATGATGTTACAAGTCAAGGCCAACAGGAAGAGAATACCCCTGATCAATGTGAGAAGAGTCAAGAGGCGAAACATGAAATGGAACCAAGAAACGAAGAGGACCAACAACACAGTATAAACCCGACGCCAATCTAGTTCAATCTCAAGTCTCTGGCCAATACAAAACATGTTCCAATTTCCTCCAGTCAAATGCATGAGTAACTGTGACAGACCCTGGATAAATACCAGGCTGTTACTTGTTACAGGGCCTCAACACCAACAATGCCAAGACCGTAGCCCAACGACACTGTATCGACAGCCTCGTATTTAAACAGAAGGAGTCGGGCAGCAAGGCTCAATCATAGATAACGTCGCAGAATCGATCACGGGTCGAGGGATTAATTAATAGCCCGAGTCTAGACCTTGAGCTTCGCCTCAGCGTTTCTGCCCAAGATCACCCCAGAATGGAAGGAACCAGGCACCGGGCACCCCCACGTGAACACATGGACCTGACGGTGAACGGCCAGAAGAAGCCTGTCATCTCTCTTCTCTCCACATTCTAGAAGCGAAGCATCTCCATCGAACCCCCGGATCTAAGCCACCGCCCCAGCCTCCTTCACGTCCGAGAATCTCCGGGGCTCCGGGCCGTTCTCATTCGCCGTCGACGGTCCGGGGTGCCGGGGTTCTCAGCCGCATCCATTCCGCGACGCGATCCTACGTTCACATGAACAACCCAGTTCCCAACAATGCCCAGATGCGCCGCTCCTACGGGAATATTTGGGCCCGAGCGGTTCCCCCCCCATGACGCCGTCGTCATTGTGCATTTCGCCCAACTGTGGTGGCTTACTCGACGTGACCCCCGGTCAGCTTGATCGACAAGCTTCTTGGCAAACAAACCCGACCAAGCTTATAACAAGCCGCGACCCGCTGGACGATCCTATTGAAGAGACACGCACACAATTCATCCACCGCCCTTCTCCCCCCTTCTCCTCTTTCAAGTTTACCACATTCGTGTGATCCCATGTTTCCAGAGTTCTCCGCCCCGTACAAGAGGGTGGCCGTTCTTCTCAAGTCTCGCAAGACTACACTGTCGGTTTCCGGCGGTGGAGCTCAACCGCCTTAATGGGGCTTGTTCATCACGGTTTGGACCTTTTCAACTATGATCAGAGCGTCTGCTCTAGTCAAGTTCTGATCACTGCCAACGGCACACCCTCCAACATCGAGTACGACGAATACGTCGTCTATAAGCGGCCCGAGGAGTCAGGGCCGGCCACCCTTAGAGAGCACGTAGCAGAAGAAGATGAGCATATCGCCCATCACTTTACACGTGATGATGCTCCCGGGACTGTCCTGTTTGACAAGGCATTCCGCCACGGGTTTCTGCTTGATCGCAATGTATGTATCTGATGTGCAATGGAGCAACACTCGACTGATCCAATCACAGGGAACCTTTCGCAAGCCAAATCAGGATGAATCTCCATCAGCCGGAATGGAAGGCCGTATTCGTAGAGTGCATGTCTTTTCAAAGCCCAGCCTTGGAGAGTCGTGTTCACTGACGCCCTGCAGTATCTGCTTTAAGCGCAAGACCATCTATGACGGTGGCCGGGACATTCTCAGCATGACCGTCGATGATCTGGCAGCCATGGACCTGCATCCTGCTACTCTGCAGTACTCGACCCGTACTACTACAGAGTCGAGATTCTGGTCCAAGGATAGATCGCGCCTGAGTGAGCCTGGCATCAAGTCCATGCGAGTATCGACAACTAAACAAGTACAGGCATTATCCTCGCATTCTCTGAGATGCCCAAGACGCCCTGCGACTTTCTCTCCATGACCTACAACGTCAAGGAGCGCACAGCGACCATCCTGGTCCGCCAGTCCTGGGAGCCAAGACGGCACAACCTCGACGACCTCGACGAGTATGATCACCGCCTCGAGTCATGCAGAACTCACTGGGCGCACCCCTTGATCACGCCAGTAGTGCTGCTTCAAGTGCAATTCATGCGCTGTGAGGAGGCAGTCATTGAGAACAACTCCAACGTCGCCAACCTCGAGTACGACGTCAGCAACATCGCCGGCTTTGAACAGCAGGACTTGCCAGGGGGTAGGCGCCTCAGCCGGACCTTTAGTAATGGCAAGGACGGAGCCAGGATCGCCTGGGGACCCATGACCATGACCAAGCTCATGAAGAGAGCGCACGAGGTTCTCAAGGACACCATCAAGCTGCTGGACACAATTCGTTGGATGGAGCGTGCCGTTAAGGTCTTGATTCTGGCTGGCGACGAGCTCACTGAGCGTATGGGGAGCTCTGTTCTGCCCTTTGGTCAGGATCTCAGCATGCTGAGCCCCATTCTCATTGACCCTGAACGAGGTCCTGCTCCTGTGAGCCCGGTTCTGCCGCCCAAGAACCTCCCCCAACTTCGGCTACCTGATGGAGACACGGACGGTGACTCGTTGGGATCACATTGGCACGAGATTCGACAGTATCTCGACGGATTGCTGCGTCTTTGCATGGGCCTCGAGACGGATAGGCGAATGTCAGAGGCCAGATGTCGTGCCCAGATTGACATGGTGAGTTGAGGTTATACCCCCTAAGATATGCCTACTTATACGACATAGATCTACAGTAAGATGGCCCAAGAGGACAACATCCTCAACGCCCGTATGGCAGTGGCATCAACTCGCGATAGCTCTTCCATGAAGGCTCTGGCTGTGATCACAGCCATCTTCCTTCCCGGCGAGTTTCTCGGCACTCTCTTTGGCATGTCCATGTTCGACTGGCTTGGGCCCGATGAGGAGGACAATGGAGATGAAAAAGCGCCCATGGCCCAGTCGATGAAGGTCAACCGGTTTGGGGAGAACTTCTGGTACTACTGGGCCACGGCGATCCCCCTGACGTTGATAATCCTCTTCGTCTGGCGCGCCTGGTGGGTGACTCAGGACCGTTACTTTCGTCGCCACCTCTCGCAGGAGCTCAGCGAGGAACGGTACTGGACAGCCGACGGAAAGCCTCGCCAGCTGGAACGAAGCTTCCTCTGGGACTTTTTCTACCTGTCGGCGCGGCGTGACGAACGGCCCAAACATGCCGAGGAGCTGGCTGACCTCGAGACCATCGACTCTGGGAAGAATGATTACGAAGGTCAAGCTAGCGCGAGGCAACGACAGATTCTGGCGACTAGGAAGTGGAGTCTTAGCCAGAGGGCTGCCGCTGTATCTGTTTGAGGAGTGACGGATTTGACTGACTGGGATTTATAGCTGAGAATGCAGAATGACAGGTTTTGTTAATACACAGATTCACTTGAGACTTGTACTGCCTACTAAGAGACTCATTGAAGCGCCCCAATAACGCACAACTTGAGGGGACGTTCAGTAGGAGAAGAGGATATGGTGGTTTCTCTTGCAGAGATTGATGCTTACTAACTTTAAGTTGTGCAGGCTACCGTCTCCAAGGACTATGATGGCGGTGTTCCCATCAGAACTGCTCTAGACAATGCCTTGATGTGACAATGTATTGATCACAAGGGCGGTTAATGCGTGTCTCATATCCGAGACATGCGGAGAATACTCTCGACGAAACCAGGCGGCTGAGTCGGGCAAGCCCTTGATTGGAATGCAACATGACAAGGGAGGAATTCCTTGAAGGGGTTCGAGGCGGTGGCTATCGACGATGGCTTCAATAGCGTCTGGACGCCTCACCGAGGGAATCACCTAGAGGCCTCTCTACTCAGGGAATCAGAAACCAGTTTATTTCAAATCATAGAAGCCCCGAAATTGTTCGCTCCTGGTTCTAGAGCTGGGTCTGGTTTCCTGTCCGTTGGATCAGTCGGTTAACGGCAACGGCGATACCACGCCGAACCCCGGACTCCACGGTTTGAGGTCTCGACTTTCTGGTTTAGTAAACGACATCGTTTTTCTTGCCCTCGGTGAAGCCGTCGTCGCGATGCCAAGTCTGGTGCCTGACGAAATCCCCTGCGCCACTGAACGATATTCTTGCCCTGGTGGTTAAGGATGGGTTTTGAGAGGTGAGGAGGCGAAAAAGTGAGACATTGGTTCAAAGTGGCCTGGGGACTTTAAGTGGTTTGTGAGACAAACATATGAATCCGGAGTCATCTGATGGTGGTTGTTGACGCAAGCGTTTAAATGGGACGACTTTGGGATGACGACTCTCACGATTCTGAACACATTTTTTTGATATAGGGATTCTTCAAAGAGCGAGATTCAAAGCTGAAGAATCAATGTCGATCAGATGGCAAAAAGGCTTACGCAGGAACAGACTTGTCCCTGGATGGCTTGCCCCTGGTAGAAAGCCACTTCGTCCACTATGGACAATCAACACCACGATAAGACGCACGGGACATTCCCTTGAACAGGGCCTTGCAAGGCTCCTAAAACTCTATTGTCGATATCTACCACTAGGCGGGCCAGCCCTCCCGCAAGTGTCCCAGCTAGCGTCGGACCTGACTTCAAGGGACATTCCTCGAGGGGCGCTTCAGACATGCCAACCCACGTTTTTCCCTATTCCCCGCCTTGTCTCTAGATCCCCTTCCGGCTCTGTCCTCCTAGTTGAGAAAGAGGATCGCCTGAGGCGGGAGGGCTGGCGTCGTTGCTTTCCGCAGTTTGACCTGTCTAGGCTCCTTTCGAGGGGCCAGGCTGCACACACGTCTGCTAACGTATCGCATCGTCCGGTCATGTATTGGACTCTTCATGCCAAAGCCCCTTGGCGTCCGCTACTGAAGCCCTTCTTAAGGCGGCTTCAGGTCTCCTCATGTCTCAGTTGTTTCTCGACAAGGTGGTTTCATTCTTTTAAAGCTGTTTCCTATTCTATCACGGCATCTCCTCACCTTGTTTCATTCTTTGAAGTGGTTCAGCCATATACTTTCCGGCTCCGTCGAGTTCACCAACCTCTCTCTGTTCATCAGAAGCCGGCTTCAGCATCTTGGCTCTCAGTCCTAAGCTGACGTCTGGAATCCTCTGACTGTGCCGGGGTATTGATCGACAAATCTTGATAAAGAAGCCCTGCCTCTCGCTTGAAACTACTCGGCCTTATTCAACAACACTCACTCACTTTCAACTCATCCACCCCTTCTCACACGCCTTCAGCTTCACTCTCAGACATGCTCAAGCGTTTCCTCCTTCTCGCACCTCTCCTGGTGCAAGCAGTTCTTGCTGCTCCCGGAGTAGAGACAAGACACAAACACCTCCATGATGAGGTACACCATGGTCATGGCAACCGAAAGACACCAACCACGACTGCCGACTCTGCTGACCAAACAATCGACGCCCGCTGGGTCAAGGCCAAGCTGGGATGGGTCAAGGCCCCCAACAAGTCTCAGAGGCCAAACAACAATAACAAAGACAACTCGGATGGGACCGTCCCCGAGTTCATCGCACCGAAGCAGCCGTGGGTCAAGGTGCCCAACAAGTCCAACAAGCCTAGCAAGCCTCAGGTTGGAGACTCTGTTGGCTCCAAGGACTCGACTGTTCCCGAGTTCATCCCTCCCAAGTTCTTCCAGGTTGCAAAGAAGAAGCCCCAGGATTCAGACCAGGTCTCGGCAGACCAGCCTGCTGCCACCGCTGATTCAGACGAGGTCAAGGTCGAAGAAAAGGCTCCTGAATTCATCCCGCCCAAGGGTCCTTACCGGGGACCCCAGAAGTCTAACCCCCCTTCATCGGACACTCCTGAGGAGTCTACGGTGCCCGAGTTCATCCCTCCTAGGTCTCCATTCGGCTACAAGAAGCCGCGTGCTGTTGAGGAAGAGGAATCTGACATTGTCGACGACGACTTTGACTATTCTGACGAAGACTTTCCTGGCGTTGACACAACCGAGAGCCCTGCCCCTGAAGACGAAGTGTCTGAGGAGGAGCAGGCCAACGACAACACTACTATCTTGCAGACTAGAGGCGTCAGGAGGAGAAACATTCTTTACTTTACCAACTGGTGAGTGGCCCCGCATGGTGTCGAGGGTTGAATCATATAAGGAACTATGCTGATGAGATAAGGGGAATCTACAGAGCCAACTTTCAACCTCAAAACATCCCAGCTTCGGAAATCACCCACGTTCTCTACTCTTTCCTGGATATCGCCCAAGATGGAACTGTGTAAGTGTTTCACTTATTAACAAGTTTACTGTCGCTAATCTTGTCTAGCAAATCTACTGATACTTGGGCCGACACCGACAAGCATTATCAGGGAGACTCATGGAACGAGGCTGGCAAAAACGTATACGGCTGTGTCAAGCAACTCTACATCCTCAAGAAAAAGTACCGCAACATGAAAGTCCTCATGAGCCTCGGCGGCTGGACTCTGAGCTCTCACTTTGTCCAGCCGGCGAGCACGCTGGCCGGGCGGAGGAGGATCGCGGCGAGCGCCGTCAAGCTGGTCGGCGACTGGGGCTTTGACGGCATCGACGTGGACTGGGAGTATCCGCAGAATGCCCAGCAGGCTCAGAACTATGTCGACCTGCTCAAGGAGATTCGTCTGGCTCTTGACAAGTTCTCTAGAGATAACAAGCTCAACTATCGTTTTCTGCTCACTGTCGCCACGGCTGCCGGTCCTGCCAACTACAACGTTATGAAGCTCAAGGCTATGGATCAGTTCCTTGACGGCTGGCATCTCATGGCTTATGATTATGCTGGTGGCTGGGATACCACTACGGGACATCAGGCCAACGTCTATCTATCATCCAACAACCCCCTGTCGACCAAGTTCAGCACTGATAGGGCCATCAACGACTATGTCAGAGCCGGAGTAGCCCCCCAGAAGATCCTCATGGGTATCCCTCTTTACGGTCGCTCCTTTGCCAACACGGCTGGCCTCGGCCAGCAGTACAGCGGCCTCGGCGGCGGCACCAACGAGAACGGCATCTACCTATTCAAAGATCTACCTCGTCCCGGTGCAAAGGCGGCTATCGACAAGAACCTCATGACCATCATTACCTACGACAAGCAGAAGCGCGAACTCGTGACAACCGACAGCGCCGACTCTGCCAAGCTCAAGGCTGCATACATCACCAAGAGGGGTCTCGGCGGTGCCTTTTACTGGGAGGCTAGCGGCGATAAGCTCGGGGCCAAGAGTGTCGTCTCGGCTGTCAAGAATAGTATGGGACCCTTGGAAGTTTCTCAAAATCTGCTCAGGTACCCGACGAGCGTGTACGACAATATCCGTAATGGGATGCCATAGATGTTATTGTGTCTTCTTTTCCTATTGCATGTTGGGAGTTTTGGGCGGTCTTTTTTTGCTTTCCTTTGTGGAGATATCCTTCTAGCATACTTTGTAGAGCATCGAAAAGCCTTAGATTATCTTGATCAATTCATTTTGTAACTTTTATATGAAACCTTCAAAGGCTTAGACCATGAATGTTCACAGCTCTTGCACGTAGACATTGCCCAGTATCGACACATACTATCACCATTCATGAGAGAAACTTCACATTTGGGATGGATTGATATTGGTTCTTCGGGGTTTCTTTTCCATAATTCTCTTGTGCCGAATCTTCTTGGTGTGAAAACTACATCTACTCGTCTACACGAGGACAACAGCCCCCATGACGAGAACTGACAGACACAACAAGGCCCCTGGGCTTGTATGATGAGCAGCAGAAGGTTCCTCGTCGGCAGAAGAAGACTCTGCGACTGTAGTTGCTCCTGCACGAGTGACACTTGTAAAGGTCGTGGCGTCGGCAGAGTCAGAGTCGGAGCTTGAAGATCCACCCTCTTCTTCTTCGTCATCCTCCTCTTCATCTTCATCTTCATCCTCGCCATCGCTGTCTGAGTCCGAGTCTGAGTCCGAGTCCTCATCTTCGTCATCCTCGTCTTCATCCTCGTCGTCGTCCTCATCACTGTTCTTGCTGCCCTCCTTCACATTGTCCCCTGACCCTGATCCACCAGATCCGGAACTTGGCAAGACAGTTGTGGAAGCACCAGCTTCTGTTCTAGTAGAGTTACGAATGCCCGTGAAGAAAGTTCCGTTGCCAGGTGTCAGGGCAGGCGTCGGAGTGGCGACTGGTCGTGGAGTGCTGGCTATCCTGCCATCGGCCGTCGGAGTAAACGAGCTGGGTGAACGAGTTGAAGCCTAGTAAGTTAGAAGTAATTTCTTCAAAGAGACACTCAGTACTCACCGTCTCCGAGATACTTGAAGACTCCTCAGCACGAGACGACGCTAGGCCAGGAAGAACAGGGGGGACGCTTGTATCAATCAACAGCTTCTCCTCCTCTGTTGTGGTAGGCACCGAAGTCGTCTCCGATTCAGAGACAACTCCGTCTGTTGTTTCCGGATCGAAGGAATCGGTGAAACTCAATGCTGGGGGAGGCTGAGAAACAACTGTCTCGATGAGGATGCCTCCAGATGCCGCGGCCGTTTCGCTGATCTCATCTAACGTTGAACTCGACTTGAAAATGTTAGTCATTGCACATTATAACAACGTTGAAATAGAACTGCACTTACTGGCTCAATGATCAATTGTGCCGTCACGACTCGTAGAGCCATAAGCGCAATGTAACATTTTGAAAGCATGTTGAAGTTGTCGGAATAAGGAGAACGATTAAGAGTTTAGAGATTAACGAGTAGATGTTCTTCAAGATGCAAACGATCCGTAAAAAGGAAAAGAGAAGGAGAGACGAAAAGAAAACTGCCCAGCAGAAGAAGAAAGTAGTCAATGAAGTGAAGTCGCCCAGCGCTTGAGGAGCCAAACATTGAGATGGGACGTCCAGAGGGTAGATATACCCCAACTCGTCTAGAAACGTCCTCGGTTCGAGTTACCGAGCTCGTCGTAAAACACCATTCTCAAACTTTGCCAAGACATCTAAGCCAGGCCAAGATGCCTTACGAGACCGAGACTAAGTTTCAGCCTCAGAGAAGAGAGAGGCTCTGATACAACCCCTGAGGGACGATCAAACACCTACAGCCCGCCTCACCTTAACTTGAAACTGTGGAAAAATCGTTGTAGATCAAACATACATAGCCCAAAAAAAGACCTCCTTGTTTAGCATTTTCCCTGTCCGTTGATCTACTGATACTTCCGTAGTTGCTACGGTATTAAAACAACAACAAAAACTGAACTCTTACATGGCAACAAAAATAACAAGACACCAACGTCACCTTGTCAGGAGGAGGAAACAGTTAAGCTCCCCTGACACAACACGCACGCCATTCTCCGACGTTTGAGCCCCAGTCCCAGCCTAAGCCACGCTTCCATCTACAATCCGTACTTTACTGTAGCTACTGTAGCCCTAGCCGTCCGTATAGCCGGCCCCCCGTGTCCAGACTTGTCACATGCCCATGCCTAAGCCCTACATGTCTGGGCCCTGTCCTGGAGTCCCGGAGGCTTCGACGCCGTGGAAGGCATCACCAAACGCCGAATCCTCCATGTCCATACTGAGATCTAGACCCTCGCCAAGCTCGCCTGCAGATCCGTCCAACGTCGGTCCATCAAAGCCAGCAAGCGCGTCTCCTGCCGTATCCAGATCGCCGAGTGAGCTAAAGTCGTTCTGATCAAATGATAGAGAACCACCTGGTGTCGCAGCAGCTGGCGTAGCCCCTGCAGATGCCGTCTTGGGGGCTGCTGGCTTGGCTTCGACATTGGGAGTGTTGGCATTTGCAGATGCTGTACCGGACCCAGCGGCAGCGTTAGCAGGTGCATTCGGATCAGGAGTGGCGCCGTCCTTAGGCACGACAACCCATTCTCCGCTACCAGTTCCATGATCAGGCGCTGTGGTGGCTTGGTCCTTGGCTCCCTCAGTTCCACCCATTGTCACATCGCCACCGCCTGGTGCTGACGTTGCCCCAGCCTGGCCAGGAGCAGGCGATGGGACATTGGGGTTAGAAGGAGTTCCGGCTCCCGACGCTGTCAGGTTCGGCTGAGGAGTTCCAAACGTGTTCATGGGTGTTGATGTGGCTGAGATGCCCGTGTGCATCTGGTCGAGCAGTCCGGCGGCAGTGCCGCCCATATCGACATCAGACTCCCCTATCATGACGCCGCTGTTCTGTGAGCCAGACTGTGAAGCCTGTCGAGACAGCTGAGCCGCAGCCTGCGTAGGTTCTGGTGCCGGTGCCTGATAACCACCGTCCTGGATACGAGACACTACTGGCTTGCTCACAGCCTTCTTTCCCGTGGCATTCTCGACCTCTGACACTATCTCTTCGGCCGTCTTCTTGCTAACAGGACGGGGAGAAGGGTCATCATCGTGCGGGTCTACCCTACCCTCAACCCGCCAGATCTCAGTGCCAGTTCCCTCGACAACATTCCGTAGTTCCTTCTCCTTGGAGTCAAAGATGGAGTTCGCCTTGAACTTGGCGAGAGCCTCTGCATGAGCCGCTTGCATCCTCTCTATCTCAGCCTTGGTCGACTCGATGTGCTCAGTGACTCGCTTGCGGAACTCATCTGCCTTTTCGGGGTCTAGTCGGCCGATATAAGGCTTATCAGGTCCAGTTGCAAAGGCGTCTCCTTGAGTGGGAAAGATTCCCTCTGTCAATGACGCCAGCTCGCCCTTGAAACCAAGACCAAGGTCGGCCGGTGTGATTTGGCTTATCCGGTACGGAGACGAGAGGATCTCCTCCATCCACTCGTGATTCTGCTGGTACCGGCTCAAAGCAATCTCTCTTGGCGTAAGATGGTCGAACATATCGCCCCGTGAGACATCTTCGTCGTCATCAAACGCCGCATCCAGCTGAGGCATCCCTGGGATTGCAGCCTGACTACCTTGGCTTGCCGCGTGCCTCGCGCGCTTAGCAGGAGGACCGGGCGTGGCCTGTGGAGGATATGCCATCTGCTGAGGGACGCCTCGGGGCGCCATCTGGGGAGGGACTTGTTGGCGGGTAGGGTCTGGTAGGGTGGGCCAGTTGACTCGGTCGGACAGCATGAACTCCTTGCGGCGAATCTGACCGGCTCGCTGCAGAAAGTGTCGCTGCTGAATGAGTGCGTTGACGCGCTCGTCGTAAGGGATCATGGCGATGGGGATCCTGTCGTTTGGCTCCGATGGTCCGTAATGCACAATGAACAGGCTGACATCTGGCTGAGGAGGGTTGGGGTGACCAGGGACGGGGACTAATCGACATCGACGACGGGCGTGGAGGGCATACTGCTCACCGGGAACGTAGCCGGCCTTTTGGTAGTAAATCTCGAGCATCTGGACGTGTCTTAGCATGCGCATCGTGACAATAACTATCCAACCTTACCAATCCGTTGCCCAGGTCATGCTTGTACAGCTGCTCCGGGGGAGCCCAGACGTATCCATCCGTCGCAAACGTGGAGCCGAGGCGCTGCAGAGGCTGCCAGGTCAAGAGGATGGTGCCGTCGGTGGGCTTTTCGAGATATGTCCAGAAGAAGGGAGCTCGGTCTCGCGCGACCTGGGGGGCGCTCATGAGCCACTTGGCGACCTCGTTGAGGTCAAGCCGGGGCATCGCCGGGTATCGAAACGCCGAGATGAGGTGGACATGCTGGATCTGCAAGATTGTAAGAGGAGAATTGCGACGGCAAACACTGCGCGCGCATGGTGGTGTTGACATACGAGGTCCTGGGGGACGCCCTGGCTAGGATCCGGTTGAGCCATGTTGGAGATGGAATCGTCGCGGCCGACGAGGCAACAGCGTGTCGACGCCTCTGATGGTGCGATTGAGTATCTATAAAATTGCGCGTCGCTATTGATTCGGCGCTGGGAGAATTCGATGAGCTGATCGGCCAGCGAACGGTGACGAAATGACCTGGCGCAATGCAGCAAGTAAGAATGCGATGCAGTTGTTAGAAAGAGCGACGAGTCCTTGCACGCCCGGCCCCAAACTTCTCGCGACAAGGCTGCGAGCATGTGACCAATCAGAGGTCGGGATGTTGGGGGCCAAAAGGTGGATCCAGCCTCAACCGCGTCAACCAACAAATTATCATCACCAAAAGAGGAATATCCAACCACTCTATGAAACGACGATACACGGTTACTCTCCTGTTATCAATGGACACACAGCATCTTCACTTCAGCTTACAAATTTTTAAACTTGATTTATTTTGTTCTGCTTGAGCTTATATGGTCCCAAAATTCATCACTTGAGCCTCTAATCCATAGCCAGCTCAGTCATTACCTATCCGTCCGTTGCAGCGCCTGCGTGTTCCTGCGTCCTTATTCGACGCTTTTGATGTGACGCAGCCTTCGAGCTTCCCATAACTCGACCCTATTTAACTTAGATAACCATTGCTACCCCGTTCACAAAACATCCCTTATGCCTGGTAGGTAGAGGCAGACACGTTACCACCGCGGCCAGTCCAGTTGACGTGGATGTCCTTGCCCTCGGGGTACTTCTCGCTGGCATTCTCAGGCTTGATGTGGAAGGTGTGGGCACCGAAGTAGTCACGCTGAGCCTGGAGGAGGTTCGCGGGGAGGTCCTTAGTGCGGTAACCGTCAAACCACGACAGAGCGGTAGAGAAGGCGGGAGTGGGGATACCAAGGAGGGCAGCCTTGGCGACAACGTCTCGCCAGCCGGGCTGAGCCTTGTGGATGGCCTTGTGGAAGAAGTCATCGAACAGAAGGTTCTGGAGGTCAGGCTGGTTGCGGTAGGCAGAGGTGATGTCCTTGAGGAACACGGATCGGATGATGCAGCCACCACGCCACATGAGGGCGATGGAAGGCTTGTTAAGCTTCCAGTTGAACTCCTTGGCGGCCTCCTGCATGAGCATGAAGCCCTGGGCATAAGAGATGATCTTGGAGGCATAGAGAGCCTGCTCGAGATCCTCAAGGAACTGCTCCTTGTCACCCTCAAACTTGGTCACGCGGCTGACAAACTCAAGCTTGGTAGAGGCGACAGCTCGCTCATCCTTGATGGCAGACAGGCATCGGGCAAGGACAGCCTCAGCGATCAGGGTCACGGGCTGGCCAAGGTCCAGAGCGTTGACAGCGGTCCACTTGCCAGTTCCCTTCTGGCCGGCCTTGTCGAGGATCTTCTCAACGAGGGCAGTGCCATCGTCGTCGTTGAAGTACATGATGTCACGGGTGATCTCAATGAGGAACGAGTCCAGGACACCCTTGTTCCACTTGGCAAAGACATCGCCAATCTCCTTGCTGGAGAGACCGAGACCGCGCTTCATGATGTCGTAGGCCTGTATTCACCTAGTCAGTCTCACGCTGCGCAATTGGGTGTGTATGATGGAATTCCATACCTCGCAAATGAGCTGCATGTCACCGTACTCAATACCGTTGTGAACCATCTTGACGTAGTGACCAGCACCCTCGTCGCCGACCCACTCGCAGCAGGCCTCGCCGTCACTCTTGGCAGAAATGGACTGGAAGATGTCCTTGATGTGAGGCCAGGCCTCCTCGTTACCACCGGGCATGATGGAGGGACCATATCGGGCACCCTCCTCACCACCAGAGACACCAGAGCCGACGAAGCGGACGTTCTTGCCAGCAAGATACTTGGTGCGGCGGTTGGAGTCGGGGAAGTGAGAGTTGCCACCATCAATGATGATGTCTCCAGAGTCAAGGAGAGGCAGGAGCTTCTCAATCCAGTCATCGACAGCCTTGCCGGCCTGGACAAGGAGCATGATACGGCGGGGAGACTTGAGCTTGCCAACAAACTCCTCGACGCTGTGGGCGCCGACGATGGACTTGCCCTTGGCCTCGTTGTCCAGGAATCGGTCGACCTTGGAGACGGTTCGGTTGAAGGCGCAGACGGTGAAGCCGTTGTCGGCCATGTTCAGAATAAGGTTCTGTCCCCTGCGAGGTGTATTAGTACATGAGATTTCCGGCAGCGCCGGGCATTTTGGGAGGATTTAACTTACATGACAGCGAGGCCGATGAGGCCCAGATCCGCACTTGGAGCATGGTCAGCATTCGTGGTATTTTGAACAGCTGCAGAGCTTGAATGTGAGGTAGTGGAAGGGGATTGTTGAGCGCCGCCCAGCTTGAGGTTCGCAAGACGAGCTCTGTCTCGAGAACCATGAGCCAAGTTTACGACAAGAGAACTGAACCAGGCCGCTCAGATACTCCAGGCGCAAGCTCATCGCAGCTATTGCCTCACCCTCACAGCGCCCGGAGCGCACGGAATGAGGCCATCAGAGCATCACCATGGGAACTCTGAAGCGGGGTGGTGGGGTAAATCGTGAGGGACGAAGGTGTAGAATGTATGTGAACTTACACAGGGCCAGACATGATGGGCTACTTTTTTGATGTTTTGATTGACGCTCGACGGGGTATAGAAGGCTTTCGAGAGCGGATGCAGAGTTTGAGGAATAAAAGAAGAAAAAGGAAGAAGAAGGTGAGAAGATGGAAGAAGGTTGTCGAGAAATAGTGAGGACCGTGGATCAAGGTGGGAGGGAGCGACAGGGCCGTGTTATTACATATGCGCCATGCTGTCACAAGCAAGCCCGCCCAAGCTGGCGACACCCCATGTCCATCTCATGGAACTCCGCTGGTTCGGTACCTTGCGCCGTAACGACCCCCGCCGCCTCCGTACATCTTTCCGCTTCCTCGCTCGCTCAACTTAGCTTTACCGCACGCTGAGGGCTCAATTGTCGGCCGTCCGTCAGAGGCAGCTCGCTCAAGCATGGACGAGTTTGACCGGGCGCGGCGCCAAGAATGGGGTGGGTATCCGCATTGATTGGCGGGGCTTCCCAACTGCGTATCGTCATCGTCGCTGCGGTGCGGCCGACGAGTGTTTTCTTACATTTTCCTTTTAGACGACCCAAACCACTGAGCCCATCAAGGATTGGATTAGGAGAGACGAGATGCTTGCTCCCTGGATGGTTTTGATAGGGAATTACAAATTATTTGCGCCATTTTATGTATCACCTCTCTTTTCTCTTCTCCTCACTGTCAACAATCTGATTTGAGCGTTTGGCAGAAAATACCACTTCTCGATTCAGCATCACATCCCACCTCATCATCATGACTGATGCCCCTCCCCCTCCCTCCTAGTCCTGTGCGAGCGATAACCAAGCTACCTCACCTTGCAAGGATGCGTTGCAGCACCTTGTAGGGGTCCATTCAGCCACGGACACCGAGTTCCAGGACCTCCCCTCCCCCATTCAGAAACCCTCTAGCATTGCCCCTCTAGCCCCCCTCAGCTCCAAAGTTATGACGACTTGGCGGTGCTGCCACGGCGTTACCCCTTGGATCAGTTGTAGCAGTCTCACCTCACTGGAGCTTACCAAGAATTTTAAAACCGTGACACAAGCAATACAAATCTCATACAAATCTCGCCGGATACCTGCCCTTCTGGCTTGCCGTGTTCCGTCTCAGAATTTGTTTGGCTAGTTGGCCCCCTCAGTCTCAGAACCTCCTCAATTGTTATGCATGGCGCGTCTCCCTTGCTCTGACTGACTGACTGCTCGCCGCTTGTTGGGATACACCATCCCCATGGCAGGCTCATTTTTTTTTTCTGCTACTCGCTACTCCTCCTCCTCATGGCCCACGTCCTCGGAGCCATGTCGCCCGAATGTTGGGACCCACGTCTCCGGGGCCGTCCTTGCCACTGCCGTGCCAATCGAGTCCATCATCGGACAGTAGCCCGAGCCCCAACACGCTGCTAACCTGGGTTTCCGAACCGATAGCCCCGAAAAGGAACAAAGAAGAATGGAGGAGGAGCCCAGAAAAGGCCGCACGCCCAGCAGCATGGTTCTGCTTTGCGATGGATGCTCCTCCCGTCTGACCAAGCATCTTGCTGCACCGGAATTTCATCCGGAGACTCAGGCGCGCGTTCCATCCCTCGTGCGGCATTGGCACCGAGTTTTGACACCCATTCAGTCCCAGTCCCAGCCTCATCAATGTCCGAAGTCGCTCATGACGAACCAGAGGCGATGATGTTCAGGCGAGGCGGCCTCTTACAAATATGACTGGCCAAACGAGTCTCTTTCATCCCGCGCTGACTGGCTCAAGCCTAAAGTCCAGAGTCCAGGTTGACTCGGCTCCTCATGGAGCCGCCCAGAAAGAAACCCCTCTCTAACGTTAACCTGTAAGTGGTAATTCCTTCAGGTTTTCTCTTCCATGCCTCCAATTAGCCGTCAACTTCTGCCGCCCAGGACTCGTCGATGGGTCAATTTTGCGGTTTCAACATCGCCCGGCGGCCAATGGAGATGACCAGTCTGGACACTCATCCAGTATCCAGTGAGCCACATGCTCCCCAACGCGCATCTTTGAGTTGAGCTCCAAAACCTGCCCAACTGGGATGCGTTGAAGCCTCACCAACCCCCACCCCCAAGGTCAAGGTGTCCACAGCACCATTTAGCCACAGGACACTCCGACTCACCGTTCTTGCATCAATCCATCCCGAGTCAATTCTCCCGTGGAGACGTGCCATTATAAGCTACGGGGCAGCAAGGCGCCAGGTCAACGGGCAGTGCAAAAACCGGAGATCCATTGTCCGGCCAAGTATAAAAGACACCCTGATGCTTGTTCTGCGGAAATACCTGTTGCGCCTTCCAACGGAACGGATGTGACGGAAACCAATGTCCCTTCTAATTTGGACGGTTTTAACGGAAATGAGCCTTTTTCTTATCCGTCGCAGTCTCGTTGATGATAGACATTCTCACTTTTTCAATCCCAAGCTTTCATCCTGACTTAGGTAGCCTCCATCCCGTGGAGGTGAAGTTCGTGGGGGTCACCTTGTTCACCTTGTTCTCCATCACGTGACACCAACCTTTCACCGAACCCATGATTTTTTTTTCCTGAGCCAAGCCACTGGCCGAGGCTGAGGCGAATCGTAGAAGGCTATCAATCATCCATTTTCTTCCATACACCAGCCACCATCATCAACAACGATTTGACGTTGCAACAACGCAACACGGCATCGACATCTCTAACGACCGGCTGCAAGTACTGGGCGACTTCTTTGAAAGAAGGACTTTGAGCAGAACTTGGCTCAAGGTACGTTTTCACACGCAAACACACACCGCCTTCTTCGCTGTATTCATCATGGCGTACCCTCCCCCTCCAGGCATCAGCAACAGCTCTCTCCCACCGAGACCTCCAGCCTCCAAGGCCGGCTTCAAGCCCGCCTTCTCCTCCGCGGCTCAGTCCTCCTCGAAACCAGCATACTCGAGCGCCCCGCCGACATACTCCGGCCCGTCGAGCTACCCGGCCACCACCGCTGCTCCGGCTGCCCAATATGCGCCCTCCTACTCGTCCTATCCGACCGGCGCTGCTCCCGGCGCGGTGAGCTCCGGAGCGCCTACGTCCTACTCATACCCTCAACAGCCGCAGCAGCAGCAGCAGAGTTACGGACCCCAGAGTTACGGTGCTCAAAACTACGGACCTCAGAGCTATGGACCTCAAAGTTACAGCGCGCCGAGCTACGGCGCAGCTCCGCAGATTCGAAATCCTTTCCCCACGCCTGGCACAGCTAGTAACGACTACGATCCCGAAATGGCTGCGCAAATTGCCCAGTGGCAGAGCGCGTATGTGAGCCGCGACGCGACTGATGGCAAGACCGACAAGCCTGCGGGCCCCAGCGCACCCAGGCCTGATACCCAACCCGCTGGTGCTGCGAGTGCTGCTTCTGCTGCCCAGGAGAAGAAAAAGACGGTTGTGCGCGAGGGCGGCGGCAAGAAGTGGACGGACGACACTCTGCTCGAGTGGGACCCCTCTCACCTGCGCCTCTTTGTCGGAAACCTTGCCGGTGAGACGACAGACGATGCCCTCCTCAAGGCCTTCTCCCGCTGGCGCTCAGTACAAAAGGCTCGCGTCATTCGTGACAAGCGCACGTCCAAGTCCAAGGGCTACGGCTTCGTCAGCTTCAGCGACGCCGACGACTTCTTCCAGGCCGCCAAGGAGATGAACGGCAAGTACATCCAGAGCCACCCGGTCGTGGTCCGCAAGGCCAACACCGAGATCAAGGTGTCCAACGCCAAGGACAAGGATAGAAATAACAGGAAGAATAAGAACCACAAGAAGGGTGGTCATGGAGGTGGTGGAAGCGGCAATGGCGGCTACGAACCCAGCCTGGGCCCCATTGGCGGCGGCGGCGTGGTTAAGCCTGGGCAGAAGACTAAGAACGGTCTGAGGCTGCTTGGTTAGGATGTTAATATCTGGATTAAGTAATGGTCGGTTTATATTATATGGTGTTTGGCGTTGCATGGGTTCACATACCCAGCCGTGGAGGGTGCGAGTTCGAAGGCTTGGCCATCGGCAGTTAGGAAACAGCTTTGAAAACACGACATTTAATACGATGAAATTCTTGACATCACCAGACTAAAGGTTGGAGACGTGATTGTGTGAACGAATGCCTTTGATCATGATCCAGCTCTCGTCGTAGAATCAGTGTTTGGGGTATCTTGGGGTCCCAGGTCTGCTCTGGTCTCATGCCAGGCTCGATATCCATGTCTTCCCAAACATACGTCTCCCTTACCCATCCTTTCTTTCTCTTCTAGTGTCCGTCTTTTATCTGACGGATCGTCCCCTTCTTTCTAAATAATCACCATGCCACCCCTGTGGCTCACTTGTTTATTGATATAGTACAAAATAGATGGGGTCGGGATCTGGGCTCCATGTCGATAAATAAGCCAGCCCGATCAGTCGTGATACACAAGCCATAATATCCAAAAGAAATAGGTACGCTAAACGAATGCTCAGTCGGATCTATCGTGCCGACGGTCATTGGCCGTTGCCGTTGGTTGTAGCAAAGGCTGAAAGTCACCGTCGGTTGTGACCGTGTCGAGTCGGTCGATGCTGTCACGCAAAAAGGCCGAGTTTTCCATGTCTGTGTCACCATCACGGTCTATAATGCCGCTGCTCTGGCTCGATGGAGAATCTGGCTCGTCTTGCTCGGCGAGATGACGGCCGTGAACATCTTCCTGTGCCTCTTGTCGCATCTTCCTGATCTTGATGTAATTATAGGCGACAATGGCAAGCATGGTGGTGAGCAGACCGATAAAGTTGATGAGGGTGAGGCGGTCGTGGAAGACGATGGTGGCCGCACTGATGGTGACAACCTCCTTGAAGATGCCGGCAATGGAGAGTGTGACGACAGAGGTGCGCTGCAGCAGAGCGAACTCGGATGCCGTCATACAAAAGGCGATGCATCCGGGGAAGAGGAGGAACAGGGGGGCCATGACAGCACCCCATTCGTCGGCCAGGATTTTGAAGCCTTCGATGAGATTTCCAATGCCCTCTACAGGAATAGCCAGGGAAATGAGCACGAGAAACATGACGGGAGTGAGAAAGAAGATGCTAGAAAAGGGATTCGAGGTCGCAGGGTTGCGGAGGAGGAGGATCTGGGTCAATCCCCAGCGGAAACCGGAGAAGAAGGCGGCTGAGATGACGAGAACGAAGCCACCCAGCTTGAACTCGACTTCACCGAAAACCATGAGAATGACACCCATTGTCATGGTGGCGATGATGCCAACGAGGCGCCATGTTGGAGTTTCAAGACGGAAAAGGAAAGCAAAGATAAGGACAAATGCAAGGGATGAAGACTTGCACATGGCTGTGAAAACAGTTAGCTACACGAATGATCAGCAATCAATAACTTTGGTCACATACTGTAAAAAGTAAGGCTGATGAACTTGAGAGACGTGTTTCCCAGTCCAATATCAAGACCGGTGGCGGCGCCACAAGGGCCAATTCTCGTGAGATAAAACATCTTGGTCATGCCATAAGATTTTGGCTCCTCGTCGTGTCTTGACCTCCCCAGATCAGACTGATGCCCGCTGCGGGTACCCGGCCGCAGTGAGGGAATGAAGTATAGCACGAGACCGGAGAGTATAAACTGCACCACCATGTGCATAGAGGTGGTGAAGAGAGGAAATGCGAAATTGAGGCGGTCCTCGTCAAACATCCACTTGTTGTACTGGAGCCACATTGTCAGCAATTGAAACTTAAAAGAAGGGGGCGGCGTTGTGAGAAAAGGGGGGGAGAAGCCATACAATGGATATTGACAAGGAAAAGAGATACCACAAGAGGATTAGAAAGCCATTGATGAGAAGGCTCTTGATGACGCTCTTGTCTGCTTCTTTGCGCTCCTCGGCCGAGATGTCGTTATTCCCCCTCGCGATGCGCTGGTCCAGCTGGGTATTCCTCTTGCGCTTCTTCTGCTTCCTGTGCCGGTCCTTGCGGGTCAGACCCGTCTCCTCGTCGTCCTGTAGGTCCTCGTCGCTGTAGCTCTCATCCCCCGAATCCTCTTTGCGGATCGCAAAGCCATTGGCGTCGAGGTCTTCCTCTGAAATCTTAGGCTCGTCGGATAAACCGTTTGATGCTGGGCCACGGCCAGAGGTGGCGCGGGATCTGCTGGGTGAGCCGACGGGGCGACCAACAGAGCTGATCTGGCTGCTTCGACGGCGACGGTGTTCGGCGAGGGGCTCCATCTCGATGTCGTGGTCGTCGGTGTCACTGTCGTAGTCTTCGCCAGTGTGAGACCTAGCGGCCGGAGAGCGAGACGGACCGGCCACTGCTTCGCCTCCTCCTCTGGACCTCAGTTTTGCTGATCTTCCTCTTGTTGAAGCTGGGTTTGTTGATGTTGATGGCGATGATGTTTGTGCTGAAGGATCGAGGTCCGTGGAGTTATGGCCAGGGACCCTGTTGGTGGCTGACACAGGGAGAGATGCGTTGACGAGGAGAAGAGGTTCGGGGGAGGCGGAGGGAGAACGGGAGTCGGTCGGGGGAGGTGGTGAGGGTAGGAGATTGTCGGATCGTGAAGGGGGAGCGGTCATGATGGAGACCCAAGAAATGGAGACGGGGACGGGGCTTTCATATGCGAGCGACTGGACCTGTTGGAGCGGATGGGGAGGGAAGACGGACTGGACTGTACGGTACGGGCGATCTGGACTCGGCTGAGCTGGCTGGCTGGGCTGGGCTGGTTTGTGGGTGTGTTAGCCAAGAGGAGGCCAGGTCTAGCGTATGCAAAGGGCGGAGCTAGTACGATTGGAGTAGTCATAGAGCTGCGGTCGCTGGGGTCGCGGGGCGGCTGTAGGGGGCCGGAGCGCATGCCCAGCTCCAGTGTAAGCCCCAGGTTGGAACTGACTGTCCCATAGCCGCAGAGTCACACCTGGGCATGCCGGGAATTTGATCACTGGAACACCGGGAGGATGAGACATGGGGATGGGGGAGCTTGTCTTCCATGGATGGTGATGCTTCCCTGGTACATATTATCCGTACCTGCTCCGAAGCTCTGCTGCGTATTCGGTATTATATTTCATAACGTCAGCTGGATGCTCACCTCTCTTTCGTCTCTTCCATCCCTAAATCGAGTCCGCTGCCCGCAAAGTGGAGCTACGCGGAACCCCGTGGCGCACTGTCCGTCCGCACGCGACACGGTATCCAGACGGTTGGAAGAGCCATGATTGGCTGGGGGGTCATGTCCTTGGTCCGAGGAGAGCTTGCACAAGTGCTGCATGGGTTCGCCGCCTTTTGGGTAGGACGATGTTTTTTACTTGATCAGATGAAAAAGAGTTCTTCAATATGCATGTTGTGCCATCGAAATCCTCGAGCGGTGAATAAAGAAGACGAGCTTGGTCAAGAGCATGACTCTTGCCAAAGACTACTTGGGCAGCAAACAAACCAAACGCCTCCAGATTGCAGCCACATAAAAACAAGAAAATGCAACGACGAGGAATAGCGATCGCCGTATGACCTCTCTCAAGTCGCACACAGTTCGATCGACTCTGCGGGGTTTGAACGGCTAGGGCTGTCGGTCTTGTGTCTGTCTTGACCTGAAGAGGAGAAACATTGCATCAACGATCTTCAATAAGCCAGGCTGCTGATCACCTCCGCACGTGTGGACGCTACAACAGCAAATAGTCCATGTGATGGCGTTAATGCATGTCGTTGTGTCCGTCCGTGTGCTCTCTCTCTCTCTCGGGCTCTCGCATCAAAAAGCTAGACTTCGGACTCCTGTCCCTTTTGCGTTCATCCCCTATCCTTGCCATCAAATTCTCGGCACTTGAGCTCCTTCTCATGCGATATGCTTCAAGTCTGAGGCAGCCAGCGGGTCCCGCGGTCCCTTTTCAGGGGTGGACGACAGAAAACAATTCCCCCCCGGCTCGTATACGGATATCGGAACGACCCAAGTTAGACCCTGCATAAAACCAGGCACCATCTTGATTTTGAATGAAATGGAAAGTTCCTGACCTCCCCCAGCCTCTTTTGCGTTTGTAAACCGTTCAGCTCAACGGCTAGGAAAAGATGGACGCTTCTTTTGCGACAAGCTACTGTAATAGCTCCGGCCCAGCCGGGGTCCTTGATCCTGGTAACCTAGCCATGCAGGCTTCTAAACATGGGATTTTGCAAAGTTTACGACAATCATGAATTTTTACCATTTTTTTCAGAGCCAAGTTAATTGCCAGGCAGGCAAGTATCGAGCTGCTCGGGTAGAGGTCCTTTCATCTGCCAAGTGCCAACGAGCTTCATTGTCTCAATCATCGGGAACTTGCCGTATTGACTCCGAGACCCTTTTTTTTTGCGCCATGGCGTTTACTTGGCACGACAATGGCCGACTTTCCGTGCCCCGTGTGCAACAGTGCTTGGTACTTGTAGTCATAGAAACTGTGTCTTTATCCGCTGTCATTGTAGATCTATCCAGTATATGTCAACTAGGTTGTCTAAAGAGGTGCGCAGAATAGGGGCGATTACTATGAGCAGCATCTTGGTAAAGAACCTTGAACCCATTGTGTTAATTGAGCCCAGTTTTCTCCAAAACTCGCATCTTCATATCTCCCAAGGCCAAGAGCTCTACACTCACCCAAGTCACCCATCTCAATCGAGGTATGTGCCACAACATGGTAAAAATGCGCTGGATAAAACCGGCTTACTTCCATGGAACGTTGTGCGAAAGTAGCGTTTCAGCGAATTGATCGAAGGGTCCCTTGCTTCCCTAGCTGTGGCTTTAATACCTACCGACTTTTGACACAGCTGAAGTCGAATCGTTGACTGCCAGGTCAGACCTCCACATACATACCGGGTAGCCAGCCATAGTGCTCACCATATAGGTATGAGCTCCAATGAAGACGTACTCCCTTGCCAAGTCCTACCCGACTTTACCGTTGTGTCCACATGGATCCCTTACTCTAGGTAGATTGATTGAGGTAGGAGGCCATGCGATCTAGGTTAGGTAGTCATAGATCCATTTCATCATGGAGGCAGAAGAGGAGACATTTAAGCATTTTGATTCAAAGAGCCTAGGACACAAGTGGTGAAAAGGTGCGCCATCTTGCTTTCTGATAAATACCTTAGTAAAATTCATGTAATGCCTTCTCCAAGTCTTTATAATGCCCAAAGTGCGATACCTGCATACTGACTAAACCATCAGTGGCGCTGCCAGCAAACCATGGCCATTGGAAGTTCTCAGTCCCCCTCAAGTCTCGGCACACGCTGAGCTGCTGCTTGTCAGACTTGGAAAGAAGAAAGGAATTGGTTTTGTTGGTCAGCTCTTATTAGTTTAGTTGCACGTGGACAACAAGTTGGGTGCTGCTTTTGGTAATGGTCGCTGTGATGGTCACACACACCAAGCTTTGAGCTGCACCAGGCCATCCAAGCATCGTGAAAGCTTATAAGCTCCATCCCCCGCATGCTCTTTCAGCTCCCCTTCCACGATCTCTCTGGATAATCTCACGGAATTGAGATACTATCACTGCTCATTCCTTCCCGTATATCCGCAGATCCAGTTTTTTGCTTCGCCGGGACTCTCGGGGCGGCACGATTCCACTTGGGAAGCACTTACACAGTCCATTACATCATCCCTGAGCTACTCAGCTTCAGAACCTCAGCTGTCCAGCAACTTGCAGCATCTCACCGAAAATGGCCTCTCAATGCTCTGCGGCTCATCCAGGAGGCTCCCGTCGTGCTCAGACGGGAGGCTACCTTCCCATTGAGGATTATGGAATGATTGGCAACATGCACACTTGTGCCCTCGTGGGGATCGATGGGAGCGTCGACTTTATGTGTTGGTAAGAATGTCATTTGGCCTTCAATCTCATATCCCTCGGCTAAAACTTGTTCTTTAGGCCCGACTTTGATTCTCCATCTGTGTTCTGTCGGTTGTTGGACAAGGACAAGGGGGGTCACTTCTCTATTTCTCCCCCTGACGATTTCAACTGTACCACAAAGCAGCAGTACCTGCCGTCATCTTGCATCTTGCAGACGAGATCCATCCACGAAGATGGTGTCGTGGACCTGGTGGATTTCTTCCCTCGCCCAAAGAGTGCCCAGGTCATGACCAGGGGCTACAAGTTGAACGCTTACCGAGAGGCCACCAAGGTCCAGGAAGAGCTCAAGAAGTGGCTGGTCCGTCGAGTGGAATGCATCCGAGGCACTCTAACTCTAGGTAAGATTTCTGATATTTTTTTTTTCGGAGAAGGATGGAACTAACATAACCAGATGTTGAAATCTTCCCCTCGTTCAACTACGGAAGGGATCCTCATGAAACCATCCTCTACCAAGAGCGTCACGTATCCTCTGATACCAAGAGCAAGGTCGCCGCTTTCCACAGCAAGGACGTCAAGCTTCAGCTCGATGTTGCTCTCGAGAAGGGAGAGGATGAGGCAAGCTGCCCTGCTATCACCTTCAAGAAGGAGAAGCGCCCCGGAACCCTTGGCGAGGGTCTTGTTGCTCGTATCCAGATCCAGGAAGGTCAGGCCATCTCCTTTGTTCTTCGAAATGACATCAACAATCACATCACTGAGCACATCTCAACCGAGGTCCTGGATGCTCAGCAGCATGACACCCAGACTTTCTGGTACAATTTCATCTCGCAGTCCAGGTACAAGGGCCGATGGAGAGAGGTTGTGTCGAGAAGCTTGATGATTCTCAAGATGATGACATACGGTAAGAATGGCAATATTAATAATTCTTTTGTATTGATGCTAATCTCTTGTAGAACCCACTGGCGCAATCATCGCCTCACCCACATTCTCCGTCCCCGAAGCCATTGGCGGCGTGAGGAACTGGGACTACCGCTACTCCTGGATCCGAGACTCGAGCTTCACTATCTACATTCTTCTCCGTCTCGGTTTCAAGGCTGAAGCTGACGCCTACATGGAGTTCATCATGGAGCGCTTCGTCCACTCACGAGGCCCCGATGGTGGCCTGCCCATCATGTTCACCATCCGTGGCGACACCGACATCCCCGAGCTCACCCTGGGTCATCTCGAGGGATATCGTGGCAGCAGCCCTGTTCGAATTGGTAACGGCGCAGCGTTTCACCAGCAGTTTGATATCTACGGTGAGCTGATGGATGCCATCTACCTGTACAACAAGTACGGGAAGCCAGTTCCTTGGGATGTCTGGAGGGCTGTGCGTGACATTCTCGGTAAGTCAAACAACCATCTTGTTGGACTCTACTAACCAATCATAGACTACGTCTTGACTATTCTAGATGGTAAGTAATAGACAATATGGAATAAGGCTTGTTCTAACAAAAAAGATCCCGACATGTCCATCTGGGAAGTCCGTAACAACAAGCAGCACTTTACTTACTCGCAGATCATGCTCTGGGTTGCGTTCGACCGTGGCCTCCGCCTGGCAGAAAAGAGATGCTTCCCCTGTCCCAACCGTGCCAAGTGGTTGGAAGCAAGAGACAATCTTTACGAACGTGTCATGGAGAAGGGTAAGATCCGCCTCCTCACAGCTGTGGGTTGGACAAACTGACTGTTAACCAGGATACAATGAAAAGATGAAGTGCTTCGTGCAGAGCTTCCAGAACAACACCATGCTCGACTCTTCCATCCTCATCGCACCCCTTGTATTCTTCATCTCACCTTGTGACCCACGCTTTCTCAACACTCTCGACCGCATTCTCTTGCCCCCTGAGAAGGGCGGCCTGACGAGCACCGGCTTGGTATACCGCTACGACACTGAGCTTTCCGACGACGGTTAGGTCCCCTGATACAGGCACCCGCCCCCCTTTGACAGAAGAGTGAGCTAATGTTGCGGGAATGTATTTAGGAGTAGGCGGCCACGAGGGCGCATTCAGCATGTGCACCTTCTGGCTCGTTGAAGCCATGACCCGCGCGTCCGTCTACGAACCCAAGTACCTGGTTCGGGCCGTCAACCTCTTTGAGAACATGCTGGGCTTCTCTAACCACCTGTGCATGTTCTCTGAAGAGATTGCGCGCAGCGGCGAGCAGCTGGGAAACACGCCTCAGGCTTTCAGTCACCTCGCCTTGATCAGTGCTGCGTTCAACCTCGACCGCGCGACCGAGAAGAGGTTCAATTGATGCGGGATCTATGGTTCAGAGCAGTGAGCTGTGAAGGGGCACTTTCACTTATTCAAGAATGACCCTGTCCTGTTAATTGCGCACTGTATCATCGTTCTTGGGAATGAATGCAACATGGTATTTTATTGACGTGTTCACATGCACCAACTACATAGATTCGTTTCCATCTGTTATCAAATCCTTGACTTCCTAGTCTCGTGGTGTCACAGACACAGAGTCCCCAACTTCAATCGTCGGGTACTGCGTCTCCTTCGTAGTGCAATCACCCTGGGCAAAGGGGTCGTGTCGCATATGAACCCCAAAGTAGACCTTGCCGTCGAAACGCCTCGTCTTCGCCAACGTGACAAATGGCTCCTCCCTCTTCTCACCGGTCTCTTGATCAATGCAGACCATTTGACATCTGTGACACGCACCCAAGAGCTTGAAGCTTTGGCGTCCAATGTGTACAGAGCCCCAGTCATCTTCGGCAAAGGCCGTATATGCTTTGGTGCCAGCAGCATGTTCCAAAACAACGTTGGCCCGGAATGCTCGTTCTTCTACAGGACTGCCACCTCTGTTCATGATTTCCCTATTTAGCTCATGCACACTCGAGCTGTGTATCATGAGAATAGGGCTCTCATTCGAGAGTAAAATCTTAGCTGGTTTTTTCTGTTCCGAGTCAGAGTCGGGGGGCGAGGGCACGTCTGGGAATGCCCCTGGAAGAGTCCGGATCCTGCCAGGCTGCTGATAACGTTGTATCTGTGCCTTGGAAAGGCGACTTTTCAGACCGAGACCGCCCGGAGGGAAGCGTGCCAGGACACATGGAACCCCCAGAACGCTCGAGAAGAAGCTGTTGATGCTTTCTGACGTGTAGAGCTGTGCAGATACCTCTTCTCCGCATACTCTTGATCGTTGCTGGTCGAGTGTTGAGTCGATAACTGAGGGGTCGGCCGACAAAGGTATAGAAATCTGATGCAGCTGGTTGTCACGCCGCTTCCCGTGGTATGAAACCACCAGCTCTCCTTTGTCGAAATCAATTCGTGGTCGTAAAAGAGCCATCCTGGGGCATCTCTTCTGGTTAAGTGCGTGACCAGAACCTTGGTGCACTAAGCACCACTCGCGATCCCAGGCCAGTCCTTCAGGTCGGATCTCCCAAGAAACCCGAGGCGGAATAGTGAAACCAGCGCAACTCTTGATTGGGTATATGGTGATGGTTTTCACCTGGAGCCGGGGGGACTCGGACATAGCTGTTGGGTTCATAGGGCTGATGACGGGCTCGATCGTCGGTAACGTGATTTCAAGATAAAACTCTTTGATGAAATCGACGAAGCGATCTACATCTGTTTTGGTGCTCATTGCCCCCAAGCTGGCCCGAATGACGCCCGTTGGTTTGCCTGACATGATGTCGTTTTCCGCTCCGCATCGGAAGCCTGCAGAAAAGTTTCTCTTCATCTCCCAAGGTTGTAACTCAAGAGCCGAAGAAATACCCCCTGGGCTGCATAATCCGCCAGTTCGAATGTGCATCTTTTTCAGATTTGCAAGCTTCTCAAATTCAGTTAGGCTAACCCAGGCACCACGGCTATTCCTGAGGTTAAAGGAAACGACAGGACCGGTTCCCAGTGATTCGACCCCAGACGAGTCCTTGGTATAGACCGCGCAGACTGGCTCGCCATTAGCATGGCGTAACTCGCTCAGACCCCTTAACAGTCGCCGGCTGAGGTACGAGGTGTGTGCTCTGATTTCGTCCATGGTACCAAACAGTCGTTCGTGTACTTCCATAGCAATATCGAGAGCAATGATATTATGAAAGGGTAGTGTGCCGTCTTCCAACCGTTCGTGCAGTGAATGTGACTTTGGTGCATGCCATTTCTCCTTTCCGCACACAACCAGGTCCACGGTACCGCCACCGAAATACTTTCGATGATCGAATACCCATTCTGCGGACCGCCGAACAAGCAAAGCGCCAAGGTCTGGAAATCCGAATATTTTGTATAGGCTGACGACGATGAAGTCGGGCGTAATATTAGGATCACTTAGATCAAGACGGGAGGTGGCGGCAAACGAGGATGCGTCCAACAATGTGAGTAGGCGAGATTTTGGATTTTGGTGAGCCTCTCTTAGATCTCTGCTCCATGTTAAAGGGTATCTTTTCCCGTCCATGTGAGACTGGGCCGAGTACGAGAAGAGTGTCGAGGATGGTGAAGCGTTGGTAGTATCCAAGAATGGAAAATTCCCCTTTAGCCAAGATTGAAGATTGCCATCATCAATCAATAAGCTATCGATAGCTTCCTCTCGGGCCCCGACTAAGCTCGTATGACAAGCCTCGTGGTAGGCATATAAGAAGCCTTCGGGTAGAGCTCTCATGGCGTCGACTACCAGTTTCACACCAGCGGTGGCATTGGCAACAAACACCACATCGTACTCTGCTGGGTCCGCCCCGAAGAAGTTCAACAAATTCATGCGAGCATCTTCGATTCGAGAGGTTGAGTTCTGGGACGAAGGGGAGGCAGAGTGGGGGTTGCCATATATCGTTTCCATCATTGAGGATGTGAAAGCGTCCATCAAGGACTTTGAGCATAACGTTGTGCCGGCATGATCGAGGTACACAGAGTCTAAGAAAGTTAGTTCTAAAGAACGAAAATGTTTATTTCATACACAAACCCTGTAGCATGGGGTACTCTCTCGCCCTGAAGTGCTCTACCGCGACGTTATAGCGGTAACCGTTGGTGCCGCCGCTACCCGTGTCCATTTTTGCCATATATGCCGATAGAAACCCCGAGGTACAAAGGATAAAGATGTCGAGATACTTTGAATGCTTCGAAGAGTTATTCCTCTAGTAGCCATGGGCTATCTGGGGTTCATATGCTGCACGACCTCTTATCATGCGTGGATGAAGGCGGGTGCTATATCATGGGCCAGCAAGAGTGGGGCGGTCGTGGGGGAGGAGCTATCTGAACCAAGCCGAGGATGAAAGACAGAAGAGGGTGCGGAGTACCTATTGAAAGAGTTCGATGCGCAAGTGGATTTGGTTATTATTCATAAATATTAGAGAATCGCTTTGATGTGAAAAGTCGAAGCAGAGCCACTTCTGATGGCGGTCAGCTGCATTACTGTATTGTTTGCCGCTTGTTTGCAAGAGTGGGAGAGGCTTTGCCCAGACATGATGTAAGAAATCACCCCCGGATTGTTTGTTAACTACTGTAGGTGCAGGCGGAGATCGCCACGCTCCTTCCCAGGCACACTCGCCGGTTACCGACCGATACCAGAAGATAATTGGCTCGAGAGAGGCCGGAGATTCCCAGGGAAGCGGCGACCGGGCAATCACTGATTGCCCCAATGCCCCAAAGACGGGACTGGTGAAGCAGGTACGTACCTGCCGACACCTTCCCCGGAACGGCTGCACAGGGCCCGCAGCCGGTCGCAAACGTCCATCCATCGGAGGAAGGAACGGAATGGATCCCCCTTGTCAAACAATCAGCGCCCCACTCAAATCGCGCTCGCGCCGCCAGCTCAGCAAACCAAACCTCCAACTCGCTCCCAGCCAACCAACGTAAACTTAGTTTCTTCAACTTCACTTGACCTCACTTCATCGTATCGGTTTATCGACCTGAGGTGAGGCCTGTTGGAGCGCAACTTCCTCCAGCTCAGCGCCATCTTCATTGCCAAAGTCGCGCTCATTCAATTAGTTTGTCTCCCCCATACTCTTTGAGTATCCTTCTCTCTCTTTCCCTTCTCCCTCTACAACGTTTCAAACCGTCGATCCAGCCGCATCCGCAGCCTCGCGTTGTCCCCTCAGCCGTCCCTGTCCTCCTGCCACCATCATCATGCCACACTCATTCTCATCTCATTCTTCTTCTCATATCTTGTCATTCGTTCAGGGCGCGTCGCCCTAGAGCCACCTTCTTCATGGCGCCTCTTTGGCATCCCTACTTGTTTTCTTGTTTCTGGCTCTATTCCTTGTCCAAACATTGTTCAGGATCTCATCTCTAACCACAATCATGTTGCCAAATAATAGGCACCACCTCGGCAAAGCCCGCAATCTACTTCCAGACACCCGCGCCCCGAAGGATTGAGATTCGCCTCTGCCTTAAAGAGCAACCTACTCCCATGCCACGTCGCGTCCTCCTTACCGAAACCAACAATGGACTCGTACACCTCTTTCCGAGATGCCTCGGCTCGCTCTCCCGTTGAGAGAAGCTGGAGTCGCGATGACTCGCGCAACCGAGATGATCGCGCAGATCGAGGCGATTCCTTTTACCGTGGAAGGTCACCAGGTTCGTCGCGCAACCTCGAGTCTTTTGGACTTGACTGTATCACATTGGACAGTATCGCTCACCGATTCCCAGGCCATGACCGTCGAGACCGCCGCCGATCTCGCTCACCCGCCACAGTTGATCGCTATGAGCCGCGATCTCGTCGAGACGATCGCGATCGTGACGACCGACGTCGCATCACCTCGCCACCCGCCAACATTGATCGATATGTTCCTGGCCAGGAGGCTAGCTCCTCCGGCAACGTCACAGTCAACCCACTGGCCGACCCTGTCAAGCTCCCGTACCAAGTTGGCTTCTCATACTTTGGTGAATGGTGGAGAATGAATGAGAAGATCAAGGAAGAAAAGGAGCGAGTTCGCACTGGTCGTCGACGTGAACCCGAGAGAACCCGTGGTCCAGAAGACCGTGAAAAGGAAAAAGCCAAGATTCAGGCGGCCTATGATGCTTACAAGGAAGAGCTGCAGGCCAAGATGGCCCGAGCATTTGTCTCTGAGCACAAGAGGGAGCAGTGGTTCAAGGAGCGATATGTCCCTGAAATTCGTGATGATTTCCGGGCAAAACTCAACGAGCACCGACGTGGCGCCTACAGCCAGTGGGAACAAGACCTCGAGTCTGGCACCTTTGATGACTTCTCTTTGGAAGGTCTCCCTAAGAGCGAAAGCAATGGCAGCGGGGGCGTGGTTGAGAAGGAAGAGGGCGAGGCAACAGCCACCAATGAGATTCTTGGTGTTGGCGATCTCGTACCAGCGAACGGTGCTGATATTCGAGACGAGAACCAGTTTCAGCCTACCCTTTTGATCAAGACTATCGCCCCTCATGTCAGCCGTCAAAACCTTGAAGCCTTCTGCAAGGAGCATCTCGGAGAAGAGGAGGGAGGTTTCAAGTGGCTCTCTCTTTCTGATCCCAATCCTAGCAAGCGCTATCATCGGATCGGATGGGTCATGCTTCACCCTTCTTCAGAAACGGCAATGCCAGTTGATCGTGTTGATCCCAAGGACGAAGACGGCGATGAAGCGATAACGTCGCCTCAGCCAGTGTCGACCGCTGATAAGGCTCTGGAAGCCATCAACGGAAAGACTGTCAAGGATGAGGTTCGGGGTGATTTTGTTTGCCATGTTGGCGTTCACAGCCCACCTGTCCACCCTCGCAAGAAAGCTCTTTGGGACCTTTTCTCGGCTCCTGAACGCATTGAGAAGGATCTGCTTCTTGTTCAGCGAATTGTCAACAAGTTTGAGGAAGAGTTTGGTTCCGATTTCCAGGCGACTCTGAAGATTGAAGAGAAGGTCGAGGACCTGAGGAATGCTGGCCAGCTTCAACCGGCCGTGCCCTCGACTCCAGTCAAGAAGGTCAAGAAGACGCGCGAGGTGGGCATGGATGAAGCCATGGACGAAGAAGAAGATGGTGTGATCGAAATCGAAGACGAGGAGGAAGAGGGTGCCGTGGACGACGATGAGGTTGATGACGAAGATCTCCTAGTCAAGAAGAAACAGCTCGATCTCTTGATCGAGTACCTGCGCCGAGTCTTCAACTTCTGCTTCTTCTGTGTCTTTGAGAGTGATTCGATTCACGAGCTTACGCGTAAGTGTCCGGGCGGTCACTTGCGTCGACCACGCAGCACATTGTCTTCTGCAGCCAAGGCGGTGGCCCGGGCCAGCGCCAATGGTGAGGCCTTCCCTGGAAAGAAGCGAGGAGAGGGAGCCGAGGAGCCAGAGAACGAATCTGCCGAGGGGGACAAGAGGTTCCGAAACGCGTCCAACAAGACGGAGCAGCAGCTTCTCCGAGCCTTCAACTGGGTCAAGACGTTTGAAGACAAGCTGACCCAGATCCTGGACCCTCACTCTGTCGACATCCGGAAGCTTGGCGGCCGCCCTGTAGACGAGGCTGTTGATGAGGAACTTTCCAAGCATGTTAAGCAAGAGGATGAACACAAGTGGAGGTGCAAGGCACCGGAATGTTCCAAGCTGTTCAAGGAGGAGCATTTCTGGCGCAAGCACGTCGAGAAGCGTCATTCTGAGTGGCTCGAGAGCGTCAAACAAGAGGTTCGTTTTCACCTATTCATACTTGAACAACGCCAGCTAACTAAATCTCTAGTTTGACCTAATCAACGCATATGTCATCGATCCTGCACACATTGCACCATCAAGGACGGATGCCAACTCGAATGGCCATTTCCCACCTGCCAATGGCCAGTCGAACACTGGCACACCTCGTGGTTTTAATCTCCAGAACTTTTCCATGAATGGCATGATGGGCATGCCTGGATTCCCTATGCCCCCAGGCGGTTTCACTCCCATGTTTGCGAATATGCAGTCTGGTGGTGGCTGGAACCCAATGGGTGATGACCGTTCTGGTGGACCTATTCGCCGAGGGGGTATGGGCGGAGGCCGTGGCCAGTATCGATCTGGCCCGTATGATCGTCGTGGCGGAAACCGTTACGACGGTGGCCGCAACCGTATGGGCGGTTCTAGATGGGGAGACGGCGCCGGCGGAGCTGCTGGAGGTCCCCGTGAGGCGGTCCAGGGACGAAGCCTGAAGAGCTACGAAGATCTGGACCAGGTCTCTGGTGGCGGAGGCGGCGAGCTCAACTACTAGACTGACATATTGCTTACAGTTCAAGCTGATGAGGTGGAGCTGGAGTTGGTTGCTTGCTTTCATATTGGGTTCCTGGGCAACTGGATTCAGGTGTCGTGGAGACGAATATCTCGCGATATTCCGTGTAGATTATGCCATTGTTACTACTTGCTGATTTTCGAAGTCGATTTGTGAGCTTCGATAGGCCATGAAATTGCATCACATATTCCCATTCTAATGTTGATTCGTGTCGTTGAACTGAAGTTTTGTCGGTGAAGTGGATAGCTGCATTGATATCCAGGCAGCTCAAAGAAAGAATGAGACACCAGCGCAGAGATTAATATCAATGTATATTTATTCTGAGCTTATGAGAAGAATTTGACCTTCCTGGTTGTTCTGGTGTCTTGTTTATTCCTTGACCCAGGTGATACCTATCGGTGAGCCTCGGTGAAAGGTGAGCTAGCGGATCTGGTGGGTTCATGTACGTTCTTATCGGCCAATAAAATCCTGCGATAAGATATTTTTCGCGACGCACATCCCCACCGCCCACCTCTTTTTTCTGTACCTAAGTGAACTCTCCAACGTGCACCTGTTCAAGCCAGCGATTGTCTTCTTCAAGCCTTACAGTCGCAAAGATGGGACTCCTTGCCGAGAACAAGATGTAAGACTGTCGCATTGGCTATGATCATGCGCGAATGACTACTAACCTGTTAACTATAGCCGACGAAAGATCAACAAGGATCCCAACAACACCAAATGGACTCGAGACACCAACACCTTTGGGCAGAAGATCCTTCGTGCCCAGGGCTGGCAACCAGGTCAGTTCCTCGGAGCTGAGAATGCGCCGCACTCGGAGCTGCACACGGCTGCAAACGCCTCGTACATCCGCGTCGTTCTTAAGGATGACATGAAGGGACTGGGGTTCAGCAGGGCCAAGGAGGATGAGGTTACAGGACTCGATGTCTTCCAGGACCTTCTCAGCAGGCTCAACGGAAAGACCGAGGACGAAGTTGTAGAAGACCAGCAGGCGCGCCTCGCCGTCAAGACCCATCACTTTGTCGAGCAACGATACGGACCGATGCGATTCGTATATGGCGGACTCCTGGTGGGCGATGAGATGAAGGAGAAGGATGATGAGGAAGCCAAGACACCGAAGGATGAGGACGAGGATGTGGTTATGGAATCTGCTTCAGCACCGAAGGAATCTAAAAAGGACAAGAAGTCGAAGAAGCGGAAGGCCAGCGACGACGAAGACTCTTCCAGCCGAGAATCCGACTCCAAGAGCAAGAAGAGACGCAAGGAGGAACGCAAGCTGAAGGAGAACGACAGCAGCGCCGACACAGACGACGCCAAGGCTAAGAAGAAGGATAAGAAGTCTAAGAAGGACAAGTCGCGCAAGAAGTCTGCAGAGGTCTCGGAAGAGGACGATAGCGTGCCGTCAGAGGAGCGCTCCAAGAAGCGGAAATCCAAGTCCAAGGATAAGAGCCGGTCTCCCGAGGACTCGGAGGAGGACAAGGTGAAGGAGAAAAAGTCCAAGAAGGAGAAGAAGGAGAAGAAGGACAAGAAGCGCAAGAAGGAGGAGGCTACGTCCGAGTCGAGCAGCACCGTCGCTACGCAAGAATCGACGCCTGTACCCTCTATCCCAGGAACCGGGGTGACAACTCCATCTGGTACATCAACTCCTCGGGGAAGCAGGAACTTTGTTCGGTCACGATTTATTGCGCAGAAGAGGCAGGCTGTGTTGGATACCAAGGCGTTGAACCAGGTTTGTGCAACCCAGCTATTGCCCTATTTCTGGACTGTTCCGCTAACAAGAAGCAGATTTTCATGGTCAAGGCTTAAGTCGAGGATTCTCATTTATCTGGAACTGGAAAACAAAAGTGTTTGAACGAAGAGTAACCATAGACAAAGGCACGGGAGTACGAGACGCTGTTTGAAGGGCCGATGTCGGGTCGATATCACACAGAGCTACAGTCGGTAGAGCAGTCGGTCACACCTCTTGGAGTCGCGGGAGTCATCGCCAATCTCAGTCCAAGACTTGGCTTGGTTTCAACATCGAATCATGGAGAAGAGTACTAAAAGTGTGCCTGATGATCACACCCAAGGAAACACAGGAGGAGGGAAGCATAGCGAATTTTTGATGCAGATCATTTACTTCATTTATTTACTGCCCCAACAGCTAAGCTCGCTCTCAGTACCACCACCTATGGCCAAATTACCAACCCATCAAGGGCACACATCCCAACACTATTAATACACATCGATCATCGTCTCGCGAATTGATCGTTTACTTGGGAGCTTCGATCATTTATTTCTCCGCGTTCTTGCCAAAGTTGCTACAACATTATTGTTAGTCAAGCCTTATCATGAAAGTAACATTGTGATGTGGTGATGACGATGGCAACGCACTTGTGGAAGAACTGGCTGAAGATGCCGCCCTTTGCTTGTTGGTCTGACATGCTCGCGCGACGGGCCGCGTTGGCCTCGGAGCCTCGCTTCTGCTGTTGGAGGCTTGCGAATGCGGGCATGAAGCCTGAGCTCTGTCAAAGAGGTATCAGTATACAGGTCATTGAGGGAGGGGGATGGGAGACGTTACTCGGCGGCGACCGCTGGCGTTGGTGTTTTGGTTGTTTTGGGGAGCACCAGAGTCCATGATTGTGGTAGTAGTGAAGTTGATTATGTGTAGTTTGTCAGATGTCCTTGTATAGAGGACACGATCGTAGTCAATGGTTGTTTGGTACAAGAGTTCAATTGAGGTTGAGGTATGAAGACAAGAAGAGCTTGAGAAGGAGGGGAGGAAGCTGAGCTTATATGTGACGAGGCGATCAGACAACTCGCGGTCGATCTTCAGGTCAGGAAGAGAAGAGAAGAGGTACGTAGACAAAGCTTGCACCACGCAAAAGGGCAACGCCATCATCACCACTCTCACTCTCTCTGGTGCCCGTAGCACAGGAGACAACCACACTAAACCCATCACCTCCGCCGTGTCAACCATGCATGTAAGTGACGGCAGCGACGGTTCGATAGGCTGGACGCATCCGTAAGCTTTGCGCCCGGGGCCCTCCATCCGCCATCCCACATGCTGGCCATGCTCCTTGGAGGAATGGCCTCGTTGGCCATGACCGAAGTGGCGTCCCTCTTTCGCCTCTGGTCCCCTTCTTTCTCCAGCAGAAGGGGGGAGCTCGCCGTCTCGTCCTCCCAGCCAACCAGGTTCCTTCGATCGTCAGACACTGGGGAGCTGGGTCCTCTCACTCACTGTGAATCTGATGCAAGACAAGTCCCTTTGAATCATCACCTGCCCCAGAAGCAAAAAAAGGGAGGGGGTGAGAGCTTTCCCTTGGAAGCGGGGAGGGTGGAATGTCCGCCCTGTGCAGCATCATGGCTGTCCTGTTCACTGAGGGCGCTGATCTTGACCCGTTTTCCCCAGACCCAGACGCAGAGGAGGCTTGTCAAAGCAGGTCACACCACCACACTCGGCAGGGGAATTACTAACACCTAAGAGAGAGAGTCCAGGCCAGCCACAGCAAGCCCCCCCAGCCTGCAGCGTTGCATTTTGCGGAGGGGACCAGTTATCCGCCCGGTTGCAGCTTAGGCTTTCATGGATGCAATTCCCCCTCTTTTGGTTAGGGATTGATCATGATATCAGAACCGTAGAGGGATTCATAACCTATTCCCACCCTCAATGACGACGTTGATGAAGTGGGAATTGGGATGCGTTCAGCAGAAGCGGGGCCACACCTGGCGTACATACGGGGCTCAAGGTCCGGTGGGGCCGGCCGGTTCGGGGCCTTGTGGGGCTGTTGTGTTCGCTCCTCCTCCCAAGCGAGAAAAGGGCAAGTACCGGAAGCGGGGGAAAGAGACTTGGCAATCAAGCAAGCAAGTCAATTGAATTGTAAACAATGCAAATACGACAGAGGGTCACATGAAAGATGGTGACTAACAGACATCGGATGATAATCTTGAAGTACTTGTAAAAGTAAAGATTTCAGGGTCCCTCCAAACGGTCAAAAAATGTCGTGTGCGTAACCTTCCTCCAGAGTCAAAGACGTGAATGGCTTCGGTAGCTTGCAAGTTTGTGGGGCGGGATCCTCGTCTTGGACTTCAAAAACTGACGACATGACCCGTCTCTAGATCCTCGATTCCCGTGTCTAGTCAGGGTCCTTCCTCATCAGGGGCCTTTTCCCTCGGTGTTGGAACTATCCGGGCTTTTTTTCTTTTCTTATTTTGAAAATTTCCTTTCGTCTAGTCATGATACTGTACGACAAAATCACGCCCCTCCCTTTGCTGCACCCCGTCTAGATGCCACAAGTCCACCTCTAACACACACAAGTCGTCTTTTTTGGTCTTGTATACAATCAACTTCAGCTTACTCCTTCTCTAATCTCACCGCCGGGTTCCTCTCGATAAAGTTGAGATCCACCTTGTGACCCAGCAGCTCTCGGATGTTGGAGATCTTGTACTTGATCATGGTCGGCCGCTCCAAGCTCAGACCCCAACCGAACACCCGCATGTCCTTGGGCAGACCCATGGGCTCCAGCATCTCAGGTCGGAACATGCCACTGTTGCCAATCTCCACCAGCTTGCCCAGACCCTCGTGGTAGCTGAAGATCTCCATGCTAGGCTCGGTGTAGGGGTTGTAGGCAGGCTTGAACTTGAGGTTGGTGATGCCCATCTTGGCGAAGAAGACCTCCATAAACTCCATCAGACCTCCCAGAGTCAGTCCGTAGTCGGCAATGACACCCTCCACCTGGTGGAACTCGGCCAAATGAGTCGCGTCCACTGTCTCGTTACGGAACACTCTGTCGATGGAGAAGTATCGGGCAGGGGGTGGTCGTCCATCGGGTCCCTTCTGAGCCGCCAGCTTGTACAGCATCGCCGTTGAAATGGCAGTGGTGTGTGTTCGGAGGACCAGTTTTGTCGACTCGTCGGCCGACCAAGGGTATCTGTAGCCGATCGATCCAAACTTGCCGTCCTGGTGCACCTCCTTAATGTTCTCCCAGTACTCCTCCGTGTTCTGTCCCTCCTGCTCCGTCCGCGGCCTGTCGCCCACCTTGGGGTCCGAGATGTAGAAAGTGTCCTGCAGGTCACGGGCAGGGTGCTGCTGAGGCACGAAGAGCGCGTCAAAGTTCCAGAATCCCGTCTCAACGAACTTGTTGGTGGGCATCTCCTCGAAGCCCATCTCGAAGAAGATTTGTCGGAACTCATGTCGCACCTTGTTCAGGGGGTGGAGAGCGCCGGCGTTCTGGTCGGCTCCAAGGGCCTTGAAGTTGTAAGGCTTGAAGTTAGCCGTCTTCCACGAGCCTGACATGATCATGTCGGCTGTCAGGTCGGTTTCCTCCTTCTGGATCTCGAGGGCGAACTTGGGACCCTGGGCCATCTTGAAGCTAATGACCTTTTGCATCTTGATCAGTTTTCGCTTTCGCAGGTCGGTCAAGATCTTGGGCTCGTGGGTTCGGGTTTCCTTGATCTGGAGGAGCTGGGCTCGGGTGACATCCTCGATCGACTCGGCCTGAAGATAAGAAGTTAGCTATCATTTAAGAGCACTGCTTTCTTCAAGTGTTATGGCACTTACAGTAGCGACAAGCTTTCCATCCTTGCTCTTGGAAATCCATTTCTCCTTAAAGGCCTTGCCCTGACCAACCTTGGTGACAGTCTTGTCGCCAATTGCCTGCTCCAGCTCCTGAATGGTCAAACCCTCAACAGCGCTGCGCAGGGCCTCAAAGACACGCGCCTCGTGGCTGCCATGCTCGGCAATCTTCTCAGCCTCGGGCTCCAGAGCAGCCTCTTCTCGGTCAATTGTCTCGTAGGTGATCATGGACCGCGAAGCCAGACGATCGAGGGCGGCCTTGATGTCCTGGAAAGCGATGGCGGGGAAGGCCTCAGCGGAGAGGAGGGGGCTCTGGGCCGAGAGGGCCTGAAGGATCTGGGAAGTGAGGTCCCCCGTGGGGGCAGAGCTTGAGGTTGTCATGATGGGCGCTTGTCTCTGTGTGTCTGGTGAATCTGAGACGAGTTTGCTCTTCTTCTACGTCGTCGTTGTTCGTCTGAGTCACGGCAGAAATTATTTGGGCCGGTGCTGCACCACCCACCACTGCACATCCGATGGCGGGGTACGGAGGTACTTTGGCCAGCTTCAGTGTGTCCCGCGTTTTTCGGGGTTACCCTTTCTCCGATATCCGACCTCCTTGGCCGTTTCTGGCCTGTCGGTAGTCGTAAGTGTCAGTCACATATGATCCCTGCCAATCCTATCATGGCCTCTCCCAAGCTCCAACAACTCCGTTCCCACCTCTCCAGGCTCCCATAAGAACTCATATTTTGAATTTTCCCAGTTCCAGCCAGTCGCTTTCTCATTTCTGTTGTCGATTCGATCTTCTGAGCTTCCATCAACCACACATCGTCCCCCAGAGTCGCCCATGATCTGCACGTGCTCTTCCTGAGCTATCGCCCTGCTCATATGCAGAACTGGCTCGCCCACGAACCCGAGAACAGATGACGAGCCCCGAGAATGAGCCATGATGCCTCGCCGAGCTCTACGGCGCGAACCGATGCTCCTCCTGTCGAGCCTCTCCCCGCGTCCTCTGCCAGCCGTGTCACCCGGGATCTGCTATCGCCTGAGCAGTCCAGGACCTCCCGATCGCGCGCCCAGTCGCACTCGCAGCGCCGCAAGAAGAAGAAGAGCAGGAAGCGGCGCAATCCCGGCCTAGCGAGAAAGTTGGAATTCATTACACATTTGCTCAAGAGTCTTGATACCCTGGTGTTTGCGGAGTTAAGCGCGCTGTATTATATGGAGTATGCTGCCATCCGCCCTTGTTTACTTGCCCAGCTTGCGCTTACAAATGTCTGCCTCTAGATGCTCCATGTTTCGATTTATCCTTCGATCTGTCGGCCAGTACATGTATTTGACACCTAAGGATGAGTCCTTTCCCTTCCTCACGCCCGCCAGTCGCATACATGTCGTGTTAGTCGTCATTCCCAACCTCATTTGCATGCTCCTCCATCTCTTTGCTTCGCTCCCGACTGGACCAGACTACCATCGAGGCTACATGCACGGCGGCTTGGTCATTGACTTTATAGGTCAGAAGCCGCCAACATCGCGGATCTACTACCTCCTTGCCGATATTGCGATACTGGCCATCCAATGTCTGATGCTGACGGTACATACGGAAAGGGAAAGGCTTCGCCTAACCCTCAAGACATTCCGCCCTCTAATACCGGACGTCGCCCAGGAGATGGGCCCCACCCTAGAAGACCTAGATGCAGAAGAGCGTGGCGTATCTCGGGACATGCCTGGCTCATTGCCACCGAATGAGACTGAAGACATCGAATTGCAACCGCTTAGGCCGATCAATGAAGCGGAAGAGGGCAGCTCGCAGTCGGGTGAGCCAGAGCCGCCTGCCAGAGAGTCGCCAGCGGACGAGCCGACAAGGACCTACCTGTCAGACGTGCTGAGCTCTGGAAATGCAGTCATTGGCGAGTATCATGTCCTCCACTCTTTGCGCAACGCGGCGATGGATCTCGAGAGGACGGCAGCACACTCCCTGCGCACCATTAGCTACGGAGCGACCATGGCAGCCATTGAAGCCCGCAGGCGGGGAGTCACCGTACCAGCTCGCCAGGGGCAGACTGATAGACGGCAATGAGATGCAAAAGATAATTGTCAGCGACTGTGCCATTGATTGTTCCGACTGCATGCATGTATGAACTGGGTATGAATTGCTTCAGAAATGAATTGCTCCTTTGCTTTACGCTATCTTCCTGCCAACATTGCCAACGCCAGTACCCTTAACAGAAACAATGATATCATGGGTGTCGTCCTCGACATCTCTCAAGCCCCAGCTGCTCGCGCCAAATGTCCTTAGATCCCTAGCTAGTCCAACCATCTCTTCGGTTCCAATTACGTCGCGGCCGATCCTGAGACGACCGACATCTTCTGATCCCATAGCCATGAGAATGAGAACTGATTTGGCAGAGGTCTGAGTAACACATCCCCCCTGCGAGATGGTCTCGAGTAGCTGGAAGGCGCATCGCCTGCCAATGTCCTCGGGGACTACACCACCCGAAGGCGGAACAACCACGTCGGCCGAGTAGAGCACACCAACTGCACTTGACTCGGCGACCAAGCTCAGACCAAACCCAATTCCCAATCGCCTCTTGCTTCCCGCCTTGTCACCCGTGGGCACGAGCGGCGCCTGGTCGTACTGAGCAGCAATATGGATATCGGACACCAGGGGGTTGAGGATCTCACGCGCCGAGTGGATCATTCGGGCATTGTTCGAGGCAGACACTCCAGTGCAATATGCGACACCTCGAATCCTTTTTATCCGGCCGGGGCTTCGGTTGAGATGTAGGGTCTTGGGTAGTCGCACTTGACTCGCGAATCGCAGCTCGACGCATCCACCGCCGCCGCGTCCTCCAGGTCCCGCGCAGGATCGTCCAAGCACCCTCAGCTCTATCCGCGCGGGAGGGATGCCAAAGAGACCGAAGAGGGGGAGGATGGCGGTTCGGAAGGAGTCGACCGAGATGTCGCCCGTCTCAGTGGAGGATGTGATGACACCGGGGCCCGAGATGCGGACGTTCATGTGGGCTTTCGAGAAGGGCGCCAGAAGGCAGAGAGGCATGAGGAAGTAGGTGACGCCTCGAGTGTTGTTCATGGAGATGTTGTGCTCGATAACGTCTCCGTCGGAAGCTCCAAAGCCGGCGATAGTTCCTGTGATCAGGCCAGGGTGATATGTGATTGTCGTACCCGAGTACGAAATCTGCATGGAACTGCCATTGGTGACGGCCTCGAGCAGGCGCAAGAAGGAAATCTCATGAGGGGCGAGACCAGGATTCGTAGGCGACGTGCTTCGAATCTTGGAGATGTGAACAGGTCTACCGGTCAGCGTTGACAGAATCAACCTCTGGGTAAAGTGCCGGTGTCCTGTGAACCGGAGGAACTCTGGCGAAGGGTTCGACATTTTGCTGTGGTTGGGGTATCTTGAAGTCGCAATATTGCAGCTTCGCCAGCGGTAGAGCAAAAAAATATCTTTCTGCCGCTAGAAAAGTTGCTTGAGTCGCCAGATGGGGTAGGCGGTGTGACCCCCACCCACTGTAAAGAGCAAGACTTCAGCGTCTTCAGGGTCTTATCGATAACGGACCAATGATTGAATTGTGCCCGCCAACTGCTCGAAAAGTTCGAGATCCTCACGCCAAACGGGGCCTCGACACTGCCATTGCGCGCTTCAGCCATTGAGGATGGCGGGTCGACCGCTTTTATTCGAGCTACGATGTCGGAATGAGACAATCTGTCGCTCATGTCGATTAGCGATCCGACACCGGCCGACACAGCAGCCATGGATATCAGCAGCAGCTTACAGCTCGAAAGCCACGGCGCAACGACCGGCTGACGACGCTGTAGCCCGAAAGCCGAGCAGATTCGAGCTCAAGCAATACCTCGATCGTATCAAGGCGCTTCGAAATCCCAACAAGGGCACAGACGAGAAGTTCAGCGTTCGGTTCTTCGAGCAGGAGGACAATAAGAGGACGGAGCTGCCCAATGAGGAAGCCTTTGGCGCATCACTACACGAGGTTGATACTTCAGGGCTCAAGGATGCTCTTATAGAGATCAAGAATGAGATGGGTGGGCAGGATGAAAAGGCAGCCTTCCAAGAGGTCGTTGATCAACTGGGCCAGGACTGGGACAAGATGAAGACGGCCGACGACCTGGAAAGGATTATTGCCAAGCTGGATGCCTACACGGCTGCAATCGATGAGGAGATTGACAGGACCGGCGCAGACCTTCCCAAGGAGATACTGGAAGAGTTGGACTTGGAGCTACCAGGGTTGCCCGAGATGGGGACCCTTGGCTCTCGAATAACCCTACCTCAGGTCCCAGAGAAGCCATGGACAATCAATCAAAGGAAAAAGATCGCCCGACTCAACACCGTTCTGGCCCGGACGGCGAGGGACATGCGCCGAGGGACGAAGCTCACCACCAAGACTGTGCAGGGGATGTTCAAGGCCTACCACGCAGCCCGGCTCTCCCTCGCCCACGGCTGGAGCCAGGTTCCCGTCGAGGTCTGGGATCTGCTTTGGAAGGTCTTTTCGGCGGACGAGTCGGTCAACATCCATCGGCTATCACATCTTGCTCTCTTGTCACGAGACATGAGCGAAGCCAAGGTCACCTTGAACCCTGCACAACAATTGTTGACGATTGAGGCAGTATTCGTCGATGGATGGGAGACAAAGGCCATCGAAAACTGGAAACGATGCATCAGCTCGCTAGGTGATGAGAATGCCGTAACTTTCCAGGAGTTCTGGGAGCTCGGTGTGAGGATGTTCTGCCGCGTTGGCGATCTGGACCAGGCGCAACGAGCCGTCAACAAGCTCATCGAGAAGCAAAAGGATCCTCGCATTCTCATGCCCCTGATCCGCACGTGGTCGGAGCTCGGTACAGAGGAGGGTCAGGAGAAGGCATGGTCAGCGTACCGGCAGCTCCGCGAGCTCCTGGGACACGACATGAAGCTCACGGACTACGACCAAGTGATATCCTACTTCCTAACCACCAACCAGACGGAGAATGCACTCTACGCGTTCGTCGACATGATGAGCGACGGCAAGATCGACTTGAAGAAGCAAAAGTACATGCCTTCGGTCGTGGCCAACAAGTTCTTCTTTGGCAAGTGGCTCAAGAGGCTCATCGGAGCGGGCGACCTCTCCGGCGCGGAGAGCGTCGTCGAGTTTATGAGGAAGAGGGGTATCGAGGCATCGCCTATCCAACTGAATGGCCTCATCGGTGCTTGGCAACGGTCAGGGGGTACTGAAGATCTGGACAAGGCAGACCAGATGGCTTGGGGTATGATTGACTCTCGGATTGACTTTGTCAAGGCTCGAGGAGGTAGTGGCTCTACCAAGGATAAATCGACAGAGGCTGCTGGTATAAATCCATTCCCTCGAGCCACTCTGGAGACGTTCTCCCTTTTAGCAGAGAACTATCGTCTTCGCGATCTCCATGACCGTCTCTTGATGTTATGGGAGGCGTTCCGGGAGGCCGAGATGAAGGTCGACTCGTTCGTCATCAACCAGCTCCTCGAGTCGTATATCCAGGCGGGCCAGTCCAAGGAGGCACTCGAGCTCTACAATACGCTTGTGACGGAGAAGGGCGTCGAGCCTGATCCGTACACCTTCAGTGCGCTCTGGAAGACGCTCCCCGTCAACCGACTTCACATGCCCTCGGCCGGCGCCATCCCCGGCATGGTCTCGTCGACACGCGACCTCTTTGCCGAGACGGCCAAGTTCCGGCACGTTTTCGCAACTGACGGTGGCATGGACGGACAGCTCGCGCGCAAGATCCTCCACACTTTCCGACGCGTGGGCGACCGCGCTGGCCTCGTCGTCGCGCTGGCCGCCCTCCGCGACGTCTTCAACTTTCTCCCACCCGAGACGCTCGTCCTCGAGATGACCATGGGCACTACAAAGCTAGCGTGGGATACGCCAACACACCGCCGTCGTCTTGTGCACGCCAAGCGGAACCTCGATCGCGCCATGCTGGACTGGGCTGAAGGAGACGAGTCACGACTTCAGGGCGAGCGCCGTGCTGAGGCCCTCTTTGAATATCTGCAGAAGCAGTACTGGCCTGAGGAGAACGATCAGGGGAAGCTGTTTAGGGAGGCGGCGAAAGAGATGGGAGTGTACGATATGATGAAAAAGGGCAAGGGGGCGGGAAAATAAAAAAAAAGAGGAGCATATATTGGCGCTTGGGGGGGGACTTGTATGGCATCTCTCCAATTCACATAGAGCGACGAGGTCGTCGCATGTTGTATACTAGGGACACACACACGCTCATACGCTCATAAGAAGCGTTGGGAATGACTTCAAGATGACATGATGCACAGTACAACGACCTGGACGACTCGAGTGAGATATATATTAGTCAAGATGTATTCTTACAAGCCCATCTCAAAGCCCTTCAAAAAGCAACCGAGAAAAACACAGGGACCCAACGAGGTCCTTTTGGACCCTCATTCCACTTGTCCGTCCTCTCCGAAAACTCCATCGCTATGCAAAAACACAAATCGTCCATCTACCTATGACAGGTCCATCTCGTGATCCAGCCGGTCACCCACAGAGCTAAGGCCCGACTCGTCGTCGCTGGCATGGCCGTTCTGCTGAGCCCTCTGCTGGTTATTGTGTTGCTGCGGTTCGGGCTCAGGACTGAGTGAAGCGGATGCTGTGCGTTTGTAGATCCATTCCGAGATGCTCGTGTCTGGTCCGCCCTCTACTTGTACTTCTCCTGCGTCGTGTCCCCTGCCTAGAATCGTTCCGTGGTATTTGGCGTCTTCGCCAGTCTTGCTGTGCTTCTTCTTCAGAGCTACACCACAATCATTAGCACACCGTCTGTAGAAAAACCCAACGCAGCAAAAACTCACCATTGAGATAATCAGTCGCATCCATCTCGCCGTCACCGCTACCAACGTCCATCATCTCCTTCATGCGCTGTCCCGCAAACCAAGCGATGAACTCTTCGAGGCCGCGCAAGTCCTCCTTGTCGTGGAACAGCTCCTCGGCGGGTAGTCGCTCGGGCATGAGGGCACCCGCGTCCTGCAGGGCCATGCGGATGTCGACGATGGTGAAATCTGCGCTGTCGCCCTGGTTGTGCGCCGCGTGATCGGCCGTGCTCTGGCAGAGCAGCGAGAGGTATCGGGCGGCGAGGTCCGTCAGCGAGTCGAGAACTGCCGGTCGCGTCGAGTGGTAGCCCGTCGAACGGAGGATCTGAAGTATGGAGGGGCGGAGGAGCGCGTGGAAGAGGGAAGGAGGCGTCGTCATGATTGAAGATGTTCGTCTTGAGCGGTACTTGTAATCGTCGCGAAGGAAAGAAAAGCTTGGTAGAGATCGATAGGAAGATGGTGGTGCTCTACTCGTCGTCGCCTCGTTTTCGCCGTGTCTGAGTCTGCGCCTTCATCGGGTTCAAATCTGGAGTCTCGCAGCAGCGCATGTCCGACCCAAGCGCTGTGGGATCGCTCCTACTCTAGCGATTGTGAAGCTATTCGCGGTAAAGCTCTTTATTGGTGTTGGTGTGGCATGTGTTTGAGCTTGGGGAGAGAAGAGCTTCCATCTCATGGACCCAAACGAGGTTCAGCCTGGCTCAGCCTAGCTAGGGAAAAAGTGGGGACCATCACACCTCAGAAATGCCCTGTTAAAGAAGGAACAATTTTGGTGGCATTGATGCAGGTATTTAGTTTATCCAAACACAACCTTCATTATTATCCAACCTCTTTCAATTTCAATTTCAATCTCAATCATCTGTAATCTTACAATCACGCGACAGGAAAGAACAGCTCCTACAAAGTCTTACATGGTCAACTTGCCAGTCTCCTTCTCCAGCTTGGACTCATCCGCAACACCACTATACTTGTTGATCCAATCCAGCACCTCTCTGTGCCATACCAGCGAGTTTTCAGGCTTTAGCACCCACTGCGCAAAGTCAGCAACTAAATTCAAGTCTATCTATCATATAGATACTTACGTGGTTCTCATCGGGAAACATGACAAACTTGCTGGGAACACCTCGCGCCTGGAGCACGTTGAACATGGCCAGCCCCTCCGAGATGGGGAGACGATAGTCGAGCTCGTTATGAATTACCTATCACAGCGTAAGCATATATATATAAAAAAAACCACAGGGGGAAATACTCACCAGCTGGGGGGTCGCCCATTCTCCAGTGTATAGAGAAGGATCCCATTGTGCATATCCAGCCCGGTTGTCCCAGAGCGTTCCACCAAAATCATGCTCAGGGAAGAACAGCTCTTCGGTCGACCACTGGTTCTGCGTAGAAAAGACACCGTCGTGGCATACCAGGGCCTTGAACTTGCGTCCGAGGTCATGGCCCTGCACCCAGTCTAAATTCGTGTTAGCACTCCAACATCTACATGGACACTACAACTTACTGATCATGTATCCGCCGTATGACGCTCCCAGGGCAACAGCTCGGTCCGTGTCAACATAGTCCATCTGGTTTTCGATATACTCGAAACACTTGACGAGGTCATCGTACGGAGCACCTCCCCAGTTGTTGGCAATAGCATCAATGTGGGCTTGACCATAGCCAGTGCTGCCCGTCGGATTGGGGCACACCACCACGTATCCCTGTTCAGCAAAGATGGCCGGGTTCCAACGAGTGCTCCAGTCGTCAGTCCAGGCCGACTGTGGTCCTCCATGGATCAAAAAGGCCAGAGGGTACTTCTTGGATGAGTCAAAGCTGGAGGGCAACATGACCAAGGCGTGGTTGTCGTAACCAGTCGATCCAGGATACCAAATCTCGGAGCACTGGGACTTGGACAGGCCAAAAGACTTTCCGTTCTTAGAGCTAGCCGAAACCACCTTGACCGACTTGGTCTCTGGGTCAAGTACACCGTAGCTTGAACTCTCAATCCGGGACTTGGAGGTGATGAGGAGAGAATCACCATCTCCCAAAAGATGGGCCTCGACGACAGACCCATCCTCATGGATGGGCTCTGGGAGCTCCCGTGCCTCAAGGGGGTCAGAAGGAAGCTTCCAAAGAACCATTCTTCCGTGCTTCTCGGCCGCGACATACAGCACCTTGTCGTCTTTCCTCCAGACTGCCCAGTCTGGCCTAAGGTCCCAACCACCCTCGTCATCATCCGTCTGGTAGAACTCTTGCACGTTGCTCAGGTCAGTGATATCAGGGATCAGCAACAGCCTCGTTTTGTCAGACTCGTACTGTTGGTGCCTCATCCTAGCGAACGCAAGCTTCTTGCCATCGTTGGAAAAGGAGGGGGCCACGCTGTAGCCCCGTAGAGTTCCGGTGTGGACGATTTGAGGAACCGGAGGCTTATCGAGCCAAGACTTGAGGGGCACATAGTAGAGATCAGTCTTTGTGTTTCTCGCAGGGTTCAGCTCGGGGTCCTTAGACACAAAAGCAATGCCTGAAGCCGAGATATCAAAGTCACCAGCGCCACCAAAAGGCGGCACAGGACAACTCAGGCCAGTGCCGGCCAGGAGGTTGGTAAGGCCAGACTGCTCGAGAACCCATTTACCGTCCTTCTTGGAAAGTACACCATACCAGAGTGAGTTCTGGTTCTCACTGTTCCAGGTGTCCCAATGACGGACAAAGAGGCCTGTGTAGATCTTGGCCGAGGTGTACGTCTTAGTCTCAGCTGCAGGCCAGTACATGTCTCCCTTAGGGGTGGTCAAGGCGGAGCAGCAGAATGCAACCTCATGGTGAGAGATGGACTTGGCCTTTGGGTTTGCGATGCTACCAGCAAAGCAATGGATCATGTGTGGGCTTGAAATGGTGTTAGTCCTGTTTACCAATATGGTTTGGTAGAGGGGTCCTTACGCCGACTTGTCAAAGACGTGCTGAGAGTATAGCATAGAGCACCCATTTTCACTAGTCTTGATAAAGGCAATCTCATGCTTGCCAATCCAGATGGGGTCGCTGGCAGCCGTGTCCTCAGAGATGAGGTGGGAAGAGCCGTCCTTGATGCTAAGAACACGAATCTGAGAAGTCTTGGCGTGCTTGTCGAACGAGTAGGACGAGACCTAGACGCGTCAGCAAATAAAGTGACAGCAGAGTAACGGAATTGAAGCCATCGTCAAGGCTGACGTACCGTGTAGAGGACAAGCTCGCCGGTGGAGTTGGGGACGCCGGTGGAGCGGCGCGGGGCCGACAGCAGCACCTCGGGGGTGAACCGGGTGGCCTGTCTCGTCATCATGGAGGACTATTGAGGGAGAAGAAGTGATGGTATGGTTATAGGATGATGGAGCATACAACAACAGTGTATGCAAGGAAGAAAGAAGAATACGAGGCTGAGTGATGAGAGATGTTGTTGGAACTGTGCCCCGTTGAAACATCCATCATAGGTAGGTAAGAGGTACCTTGCCCCCTCTCTTACCTTACCTACTCCTCATCACCACCGCCCGCTCGGCCCCTCTCTTCCGTCCATGCCAGCATCAGCCGCCCGGTAACGTGAGATCTCGTGTTTTGTTTCAGGATCAACCGGTCATGTTTACTTGTACAGATATTCCTCATCAATCCTCTCTCTCATATGAAACACCTATTCTCAGGTACCTATCCAGTCATTAGCATCGCTCCCCTTATTCCCGACTCTCTCTCTCTCCTTGATGCAAGACCCCGCATTGCATCCGTCGGCTCAACGAGCCTCGACGATTTTGCATGTAACCAGCAAGGTTCAAGCTCCAGGGAGCGGGGTGGCGTTACCAGCGCCATCATGATCCGCGTTTCTTCAAGAGCTAGCTCCTCACTCTCCCCCAGTTTGGAGCTCTTTAGCTCCATCTCTAGCTCTGGACAACCCTGTTGCCGGGTGGTTGGTACCACGTTCGTTCCATTCCCAACCTCCACGGGAGCACGGGATAGACTCGAAGCATCAAGCATTAAAAAGTCAAACCTCGGCAACTTCACTCTGACCGCCTCTAGTAGACACTACCACCCATCATGTCCCTGCTAGTGCCATCACGGCTTCAGATTCGCGTCAATCAGATCTCTCCACTGTGAATTACCCTCTTTAGTTACAATAAATAATGCGTTTATAATGCCCAGATTACACTCTTTCAGAGCATTAGAAGGATCAATAAGTGTCGCGTGACACTATCCACAAGAGGTAACTCGTCCAAAAGTCGCTCTTGGGCATCTAGCTACCAAAAACTGCCCTTCCAAACGCCGATTCAAAGCCGTGATTCCATTTGAATTCCAAAACCCCAAGCCGTATCCATTCTTACAATTACAATTCCATCAATTCTCTACCTCCGCTGCGCTCCAAAGTTTGTCCGCTTCTTACTCGCCGCGGTGTCATTCTCGCTGTCCTCGTGGTCTACCGTCTTCTTCTTCGACTTGTTCGCGTTCTTACCAGCAGTTGCCGATGTCGGTGTCGGGTGGTTCGAGCCTCCGTCTCGAAACGCGGCTGACGAGGGCGTCACGCCTGAAGCCGGTGTTGAACCTCCTGATCCAGGAGCGATACCTTCCAAGTTGTTCGGTCGGTACGAGATGGATGATCTTGAAAACACTCGGTTCTGTTCCATAGTTCCAGCCTTGCGACGCTGTGCCGCTGCGCCACTGGTCCCCTTCATATAGTTGTCGAAGCCCGTGATGATGTTGCCGCTCGGTGTGCTGTCGAGGTAGGCGGTCTCCTTCTGAGCGATGCCGTCTTCAACCTGCGTCTATCCAAGTGTTAGAAACAAGTACTCGTCATAACCATGGGCGATTCAAAACTCACCAAGCGCCTCTCAAGAAGTCTGCGCTTCTCAACAAGATCCCGCACGCGCGCTTGCGCCTTCTTGTACTCAGACATGGTCACTTGCCCGGCCCCCGATCCAACAGCGTTTCCAGCTTTCCTTTCTGCCATCCACTCAATCTATCAGATGGCCTCGAGTCGTTCGAATCGGTGTTGCAACGCGCTGATGAAATGCGACCAAGTTGAAAGTCGTGTTCAGTAAAGGAAATCAAGTTAGGCGGCCTCCGGTTGAAATCGCGGGGCGCGGCTGGAGGCGCGGCTAGGGGCGCTTGCGCGTCAAGGCTAAAGTGGGACATTGCAATCATGCTTAGACAACGACCCATAGGTATCCCATCACCAAAAAGAAATGGAGGTATCTCAAGCATCCTTTTCCTCCTCCAAACACCAAAAAGATAATCTCATGTGTTGCACATGGGGCGTCTCTCCCGCCGGGAATTGAACCCGGGTCTCAAGCGTAATGTTTTTGACAAGCTTGCATACTGACCACTATACTACGGAAGATGATGGTTGTGAGCAACCATTGTAGTGAGTTCGGTGTCACGTGGACCTCGGAATGGTGTCTATAACCTCTGGCCTACCCACTTGGCAGATGCTGCCAACCATGTAAGAGGTAAACAGACAAGCATTTCCTCCAGTCAGCGATTGTCACAACGTTCCAAAATCATGTTCTTTTATTTAGTACTCTAGATAAACCCCATTCTGCTTTTGTCCCAATTCCCGCCCTTTTCACGCCCCAACCCGAAACACTATATATACCTACCTAGCCACGAGTAATCGATGTAGAAAGGATGCCACTGAGCAGCACTTGCGTTGTTGTTAGCCTCGATCCCTGAAGAGATGCTCGCGGATGGTTCTCATCTTTCCTGCCATGGGCATTCATGGATGGCCGTAATTGGCAAGGATTCTACCGCTAGTTATCGACAACGAGAATCAGCGCCTTTCCCTTCCCAATATATTCATACCCAGACTAACCTCTCGTCAAGTAGATGCCGCTGGTTCTGCCTCGGGCTTGGTTGGTGGGGCACGAGATTCATCTTCAGAAACATCAGCTAACTCGTCTCTGGCCCTTGAGCGTGAAGAAGCTGAGGAACTATTGCGTCGTCGACCGCTGAGCGATTCCCGTCTCTTTGCTTGACGTTGGCCACGCCGCCGAGGGCTGGGTCGCCTTTGTCGGCGTCGATCGTCCTCCACGTCCGAAGAGTTGTCTCTTCGACCCCTGCCTTTTGACCTTCGGTCGTGTGCCGCACTGCTGGAACGGGTACGACTACGGCTGCGGCTGCGGCTGTAACTGGGACTGCGACCTCGGCTCCGACTTCGGCTACGAGACACAGAAGTCCCCCTGGATCTTGGAGAAGACATGCTCCTTGAACGACGCCTCCGGCGATCTACCGATCGGCTTCTTGACGAAGAGTATCGTCTTCGCTTTGGAGAAGGAGAACGTCGCTCAGAGGATGCAGAGCGAGATGCAGCAGCTTTACGTCCTCCATCATTTCGACGGTTTGCTCGGCCTCGGTAAGTGTCGCCTCCGGGTGATCGCGATCTCTTTCGCCCGTCTCTCCGTCTTCCAGGTGGTGAGGGTCGTCGCCGACTGTCAGACCGGTTGGTGCTGCGCGACGCACTACGGCCGCGTGAGTTCGATCGAGATGAGCCAGATGCTGAAGCCGATCGAGCAGGGGACCTTCGTCGACCAGGTCCAGCTCTACCGCCGCCGCGCCTCCCACGAGGGACGTAGCTGTCGCGACCGTAGGAGTCCCTCGAGTCGCGGAAGCGGGGTCCCGGAGATCGAGACCTCCCACCTCCTCTCCTGAAGCCACCTCTTCCTCGAGTATCAAATTCGCGATCGCCTCGTCGCCCTTGCCAGGTATCTCCACGAGCCGATGCTCGATCTCGACGATCGCGATCTTTGAGGTCAGCTACTTCGCGATCACGGCGATCCCACTCATCTCGCCTTTTCTTGGCGCTCTCTGCGGCACGATCGGCTTCGATCTGTAGAAAACGTGGGTTAGAATGGGGATATGCAAATGACTGCCGTCTCAACATACCTTTTCCTGGATGAGCTCCAGCTTTTTAGCTTCGAGGAGCTCCTTAGGCACGCCTTGAGGACTGGCCTGGGCGCTCAACAGTAATCTCCATAGGTCTTTACAGAAAGACGCTGTATCTTTGTCGAGGAAGCCCGTGAGTTGGATCTGGAGTGACTTGATGTCTGGCTATGGGCGAAACCATCAGCATGTGTTTGAGGTAGGTCAGGAGAGGTTAGTCATACGTATCGCGGGCCTTCGATTAAATTGAAGCAGAGCTCAATCACTACGTCGTCTTCGTTCCCAAGGATATCGGATATCTTGCCGGCGATCCATCTGGCCAGACACGTTAGCACGGGGATCAGAAGCGCGATGGACCTTGGAGCACTCACTTCTTCATGACCTGGAGATTGACCTTTTGCATATCAACCTTCTGGCTAAATTCGGGCGGGAACTTGGTCGACTTCAAAAGCCGCGCATCCACTCCGGTAGCCATGTTGGGTCGAATCGCAATGTCAATGTCTGTGTCGAAAGGGGCGCGTTGTTGGAAAAAAAGCTGCTGCTGGGATGAAAAAGTGACGTCGCCGAGCACAGGCTCGAGTCCACGAGACAGCGGAGGCAGCGCCGTGGTCGGGTGGTGCACGGACCTTTTTATTCACTTTGCACGGCAGGAGCTCCCTCCCTGCCCGAGCAGCTGAGCTCCAAACAGGCCTGCCCCGCAAGCTTTGTAGGGGAGTTTGCGCTGTGCAACCGCTGAAGCCTTCCATTACAAAGGCGCGTCACCAATCGCAGCCTGGGATACGATCCGTTTCCTATTAAACATCTACCTATCTCGTGTTTGTCACTGACTGATTCTCTGTCCGAGTCAAAGACTACCTCAAGATGAGTACTCTGCACGCCCCGACTGTGCCCTCTGGGGAGACCAGCGCTTCTATCACCAACGGTGATGCGGGGCATCTGAGCTTCGCCGAGTTGGAGCGAAAGAAAGATGATATTGAGGCCGAACTCAAGGCACTCGGCGGAGTGCTTGACTCGGTACCTAAGTTCAACGTTTGAGCCTACAGTATCATGTACTAACAAGAAACTCAGCATGGCGTGGACATGAACACACCTCTCTTGACCAGAGATGGATTTCCTCGTGCAGACCTTGATGTTGCTCAGAGTATGGCTTCCAAGTCATGCTTAACATCCCCCAACTAATCATTCCACAGTTCGAACCACAAGGGCCAGAATAATCCGTTTGAGGAACGACTACACGGCACTCATGACCCGGATTGAAAAGTTCCTGCATGAGCATTTCGCCAGCCTCGATGAGAACGATGCCGAGCCAGCTCCGAGCTCTGGCACAACCCAACCCGTTTTGCCAGACTCTTATTCCGCACCCTTGGACCCTCCGTTTGCCAAAGTCAATACCGTGGCCGCAGGAAGTCCGGCAGAGAGCGCAGGCTTGAAGCCCGGTGATGAGATCCGTAACTTTGGTTACGTTAATCGAGCCAATCATGACAACCTCAAGAAGGTAGCAGAGTGTGTGCAGGGAAACGAAGGAGTGAGTGGTCATGATGCCGTAGCAACCCGAGCATGCCAGCTAATCATGCGTCAGAGCAACATTTTTATCAAGGTATCCCGCTCAACGGGCGTGGCAGAGCAGCAAGAGCTACGCTTGACTCTGACCCCGAGAAAGGACTGGGGTGGTCGAGGAATGTTGGGCTGTCATATCCTGCCTTTGTAGGCATGAGCAGGCAAGGCGTATGCAAGGAAATTTGCAAGGCGAAATATAGCCCCGATTGAAGATTTGCTCACGTAATGTACGATTAGGTATCATGATAGCAACGGTGCAAAAGGCAGTCTCTCCGAGCATCATTTGACCCAACATTGGGAGCCTAATGTGTTGTCTACTTTGAGTTTGATGTCCTAGTATTTGATGCCAAGTCAACAGCCACGATAGGTACCTTACATAAGGCGGCATCGCATCGCGGCGCAGTTGATGATTACAAAGCACCTTGGGAGTTTAGACATCAACGTAGAGGTTGAAGGATGCTTGGCACTCCTATCATGATGCCAATACTGATGTGTTGGTGACATGACAGACAAAGACAAGGTGGCTAGGTAGGGACAAGTAGCGACCGATTGAGTGACATGCAGTTTATCAGATGTTCAACAAGACAACCCAGGGTGAAATGCTAATAGCTACCTTGGTAGGTAGACCAGCATAAATTGTATCAAGCCGATGACCGAGGCTACCTATGAAGCTGAAAAAGTGAAGCAAGCGTAGACATGACGGATGAAAGATTCTCATTTCACCTTCCTGTTGATTGCACCAGGAGAACCCACGTGTGCAGAGAAAGTCGAGCTTGCTGGCAAGGACTAGACGCTCTTGTTTCCGATAAGGTGATGATTGCGGCCGAGCACGAGATCTTCGAATCAAACTCTCGAGATTGCCTCTACCATTGCTACCTAAAGGCTGCCTAGACCCCTACCCGAAAAAAAAGAAGCTGACTAAACACATGCAAGCAAGTAGAGATGGCAGTATCCCGAGCAGCCGCCGCTGGACCGATCTACGATGACAAAAGGAAAGACGAGCTGGGCAACGCTGCCGATAGACCGCCTGAAATGTCACCTTACATGGATGGATTTCTTTGTTGGGAGCGAGCAAGGCCTGGGCAGCCCAACTGAGGATAGGAGGTACCCAGGTTCTGTAGTCAGACCCAAGGCACCAGCAGGCGCACCGCCCGCGGAGCAAGCCGCAGCGAACAGGAGAAGGCGTGCGACCGAGTCAACTCGGCGGTGCCCAATGGCAAGAGTGGAATGTTCCAGGCGGTGACGGCGATAGCAGGCCATGGTGACGCTGAATCGCTGGCAGTGAGTGGGCAGCCTTTTCCGCCGTCATGGATCCGTGCTGCAATATCACGTGCAGGCAGCCCACCCTGGGGCGACTGAATTTTTCGCTTTGAGGCCCTTCCCCTGCCCAAAGAGTTCCCCGCCGCCTTCAAAACATCAGGTTGACCAGCTCTCTTTGAAAGTTCGTCAATCAACCTCGTACCCACCCCCAGCGACGCTCTCCAGGTATTTAGAGCCCCCATCTCCTCGCTTCCCTTGGACTCTCTTCCAGTTCATCACCCCGAACGACTCTCTCTTGCGCCGTGCCGCCCGCTCTGCACCCGGCTAACTCCCGCATCATCGCAGCACCCCGCTTGTTTACATCCTCTCCCACCTGTCGCTACAACACCACAGGCCCGACCATCAAGATGGCTGAGCAGCAGACCCCCACCTTCAAGCTCGTGCTTGTCGGCGATGGTGGTACCGGAAAGGTGTGTAGGATTCCATGACGCAGCGCCTCTTTCGCGATATCGTCGACGGTCGCCGAGCTTTCCCCCCTCCGCCCTAGTCGAATCTCGAGAGACGTGGAGCAATCCCTTGCAAGCCATCAACATCGACTAACCATACTCCCTGACGACAGACCACCTTTGTCAAGCGCCACTTGACTGGTGAATTCGAGAAGAAGTACATGGCCACCCTCGGTGTCGAGGTTCACCCTCTGGGCTTCACCACCGTAAGTCTTTGCTTGAACCCCACGTTGGACCTGTGCGGGGCGCTAACCCATGTCCCAGAACTTCGGCCAGATCCAGTTCGACGTTTGGGATACCGCCGGTCAGGAGAAGTTCGGTGGTCTCCGTGACGGTTACTACATTAACGGCCAGTGCGGTATCATCATGTTCGATGTCACCTCCCGCATTACCTACAAGAACGTCCCCAACTGGCACCGTAAGTCAACACCCTGTTCACGCTATCAAGGGCCTCGCTGACGATTTCATGATAGGCGATCTCGTCCGTGTCTGCGAGAACATCCCCATTGTTCTCTGCGGTAACAAGGTCGATGTGAAGGAGCGAAAGGTCAAGGCCAAGACCATCACCTTCCACCGAAAGAAGAACCTCCAGTACTACGACATTTCCGCCAAGTCCAACTACAACTTCGAGAAGCCCTTCCTCTGGCTCGCTCGCAAGCTTGTCGGCAACCCTCAGCTTGTAAGTGTTTTTTTAACTTTTTTCTTCTTGCTCACGTGGTGTGGAGCTCCGATGCTAATCAAGTTTGCAGGAGTTCGTTGCTGCTCCCGCCCTTGCTCCCCCCACTGCTCAGGTCGACGAGAAGCTCCTGGAGGAGTACCGCAAGGAGATGGACGAGGCCGCTGCCATGCCTCTGCCTGGCGAGCTTTCCGACGATGATCTGTAAATGACTCGTGCGGTCACGGGATACTTTGTTGAGGAGGATGCTGCCGGGTGCCAAAGGAACGGCACGCGGGCAGTGTTTGAGGATGGCACATTGGCAGCCGGAATGACCATTTATGAGGAACGGGGCGAAAGTCCTGGAGTTTACAGCAGCGTGATTATGGGGCGGCACAAAAGATTGGCCGCCATGCCTCTCTTTGACGAGGCAGAAGGGACAGTGCCACTGCAGAGAGCAGTGTCCTATTTAGTTTAGCTAGACTTCCTTCAAAACAGCACCCAGGGCCGAGTTTGCGTGGCTTGGCTAAGACAAAGACCATTGAGCATTTAAGAGGCTTGGTACTTAAGTGATGACTGAGACCTGGTTGTCCGGGGCAAAGTGTGTTGGCGTTTCACCGAGGGCAGTGTCTAGGCTTTCTATCCCTTGAGCAATTTGGGAGGATTGCTGGCACTTGGGCACTGGATCGGGCCACTGTTTGATCAATGTAGTGTTTAATGCACCGAATAGGACTTGCCTGCAGCTCTGTGCAGATATACATGGGCCAGATCTTGTGAGGACAACCTTGCTGGGCGGAGCTCTAGATGCAGACCTGGTGTCACCAACGGACCAGGCGGTCTGCATCTCATGGATGATTGGACAATGAGTGCCCAAACAAGACTCGTGTTTCGAGAAGCATGAAAACATGGCCGAGCTTGTTGTTGGTTCAATGTTGACCCAATATATCGTCTGCAGAATTGTTGACAATGAATCCATTGGAAGAAAACTCGAAAGCCACCCTGTGATGTCTACCCTATGGCAGCCCGATGATATACATTCACAACTTGGCACCAGACACCTGGTAATGCAATGGATCCTTCTCTGCATTCGATGCAGCCACACTGACGTGATTGCGTTATTCATAACGGCAACGTTGAGTGGTGGCTCGGGGATCGCCGTTGAGGGTGTTCCGAAAACATCCTCAGCTCTTGTTATTTACTTTTTGATGCAGCAGCCAGAGTTGAGACGCGCCTAGGTAGAGTGCCCATCAAAACAGAGGCACCCAGGGTGGGTGGTTATACGGCACTACAGGTAGTTAGTGAAATGGGCAGTGATTTTGAGGCAGATAGTAATGCACCATCATCTTCTCATCTCAAACATGGCAAACGCATTCTGGAACGCGACTTGTCAAAGAATTAGATGGCCAGGACCAGCGAGGCAGGGATCCGTGTTGATGGAAGAATGAATTCGAGATTAGCCTTGGCGCCGTGATTTAGTTAAATGGATGGGATCCATGGATGGGATGGCGCGCAGAAGCACCCCTGGAGCCGGCGTATGCAGCCACTTAATGAAGCAGGGGTGTCAATGAACACGGCCATGAGATGGCCCCCGGGATCATTAAAGCCGTTCACTGACGCGTGGGGCAAAGATCCATGGATGGATGGATGGGGAGCAAGGACGGATGGACTGGATGATGGGATGGATGTGATTTATTAAACAGGCCTAGATGAGTGGACTGCATGGCTACTTGTTTTTTTTTCTTGCTGTCAACAAGATTAGACCTGTGGACTGGGCTGAGATGCAAGCAATAATTAGCTGCAACGAGTTGACGATCATTTGACGCTGTGTTTCTTTTCAGCCTAAAGAGGGGGGGACACCTCGGATGAGGAGGAGGAGAGAATGAGAGTTCCGATGGGATGTCACGTACAGAACAGCACACAGCACAGCACAGCAGGTGGATTAAAGATGGATGTGAACAACAAGCGTGAATACGGGATTTTAATGGATCAGCAAAATAGAGTTATGTCTCAATGTGTGCACGCGTTGTTGGTGGAAAAGCGCGTCTTTTTGTGGTCGCTGCGGGGGAGATGCATCTGAAAAACATCCATTTGTGATGATGTATGGAGACGAGTCAGCTCCTCTCGTATCTACCTCAAAACAAGCCAATGCACAACAAACAACAAGAGGAGGAAAAAAAAAACAATACGAGGCGCGACACACACAATACGGACACCGGGTAAAAGTCTGCATATATATACATCGTTCATCGCGTCTTTTTAAAAAGACGGTCAACATCTTGGTTAGTAAACTGAAATGGCGGGAAAGACTAGATGATTCGTGAAAAAAAGAGCCGAGCACAAAATGTCGAAGGCTGGGAGGTTGGGACGAGCACCTTTGTTGTTCTGTTTTTTTTTCTACTGTAGGTACATTTCAGCGGCCAACCCACTGAAGCTGCAGCGATAAATACAAGAGGTGACAGGGGGGCACGTGCAACGCGTGTTTACAGGGTTGCCCGATTGGGATACAGTAGCGCCAGGCGCGCGGCGGGATTGGTCAGAAACAGGGCTAGGGAAAAAACGCGGAGCAGAGAAGCGCCCAAGACAGAGGGGACCCAGGCGCTTTTCCTGGAGGGGGAGGGGGGTAGGCAAGGTAG
>NKCI01000190.1:0-78306 GCA_003946985.1 Fusarium duplospermum | reverse complement strand
TAAATGACAAGATCAATCATGTCTAGGTAGGTATTCTTTGATTTGGGTACTTGCTGACTTCCCGCACTTGGAGCCATCTCCGACACTCCCCGAGACATGACAAAACTAGCTTTCCCCCACAACGATACCTTCTTCCGCTACTCCCCGACTCTTCATCACCCTGTTCACCATGTTCAACTACAGAGATGGAGCACCCCATGCCCAGCCCGGGATCACCAATGGTCAGGGCAACAAGAGACCACGCACGGCAGCCATGTATCAGCGAAAACGTGCCGTGACGGCATGTCAGAGCTGTCGGTTGAGAAAGACAAAGTGCGATAATGTGAGGCCGTCTTGTGGTTTCTGTTCCAAGAATGGAGCTCAATGCATATACCCTGGTCCTGAAACATCGGACTATTCGACGTAAGTGGTTCTCCATCTTAATAGGGAATGACGTTCCACTGACAGACTCGCATAGTTTCGACCCAGCCAGCTTGACCATCCTAGATCGCCTCAACCATGTTGTAACACTCTTGGAGTCTCGACCTCTAGCTGTCATAGCACAGCCCTCAGACATCTCACAGCAAGTCTCAGGGGCTCCCATGTCAGTCAACTTTCTGACTTCTGCTGCCCCTTCTTCCGAGACAACCACAAATCTCCCCCAGACGGATATCCTCCAGACGCTCGACATCCCCGACTTCCCATCAGCTGCCAGCAACTGCGAGAGTGTCCTGCGCTGGCCGATATTTGAGGGCTTGGCACCTGACATTCACTCTTTTATCCTAGAGTCCGCAAAAGAGGACAGCGGCCAGGGTGAGAGTGGAAGAACCAACTCCTTGGGTAGGGGCGTCCAAGAAGATGATTTCATCCCCCTCTCCAAGAAATTCTTGGCTTACGTACACATCAAAAATCCCATCTTGGATGTGGCAGACTATAAAGCCCAAGTCAGGGATGCCGCAGAGAATGGGCCTGGGTGGGACGGACCATCGTGTCTTGTGGTATGCCCCCCTCCTGACAGTTTCTCAAAACCCTTGCTCACAACTTTCAGTTGATATCCTGCGCTCTAGCATGTCTCTCGGCGCCTTTCCAAACGGACCCAGGAACCAACAGCACACCCGAGTCCGTAAGGTCACCAATGTCTGCCTACATAGACCAAGATACCGCGTCGTCGTACTACCTAGCTGCCAAGAAGCGGTTGGGACTTTTGCAGCCTTCTTTGCTCAGCACGCAATGCCTCTTCTTTTGTGGCGTGTACGATATGTATTCCCTTCGACCGCTTGAAGCATGGTCTCACTTTAACCGTGCTTGTGTCGACCTTCGCAACCTCCTCTGGTTACGTAGTCAGAGGAGGTCCCCGGAAAACCGGGCTATCTCCCGCGAAACTCATAGACTAGAGCAACGACTATACTGGTCCTGCGTCAAGTCAGAATAGTAAGGTTAAACGCTTGAGCTTCGTATCTAGGTCCACTAACATGATGTAGTGAGTTGAGGCTGGAAATACCCCTCCCGCCAAGTGGCATCTCGCACTGCGATTATCCCGACATGTTCCCCTCTCCTCCCACAGAACTAGCCTCCCCAGCAGTTCAAACTCCGGCCTTGGACACTCTCCAAGAAGACATCGTACCAGAAGAGGAAAAGAGTTGGTTCTACTATCTCGCCGAGATCTCATACCGAAGAATGATGAATCGGGCCATAGCCGTCATGGCCCGTGACGGAGAAAGAGGTTGGATCAACAACATTGGCGATACGATCAAGCAGTGCAAGGATTTCAGCGAGCATATCGACATCTGGTGAGATAACCCCTGGATCTCAAGATGAAACTAACATGGGTAGGCACTCTCACATTCCACCCCAGATCGATCTCAAAGATGATGAAATGTCCAATAGCGATCTCGCCCAGTTTGTCAAGAACCGCGAGCTTAGCTGCCGAGAATGGATTCACAGACCATTACTCTTCTACGTCATCCACCAAAGTCCTAGCGATCCTCACTACGAAGAAGCTCTCCCCCTGGCCAAAAAGTGTCTCGAGCTCACCGTAAAGCACCTGCATCGGACGTTCGGGCATAACAGACATCATGGAACATGGTACTGCGCACGCTCTTGCATGACGAAGGCGCTCACGCTACTCGCCGCGGCCAAGAGTGGTAGGGTACCGCTCCCAGAAGGATGGAAGGAGGCTTTGGAGACGGCGCGGTGGACGATACATCTGTGGTCGACCGAGGCACCGGATCTTCAATGGGCTGAGCACGTGTTGGACAATATCTTGAGGAGCATCGAAAGGGATTCTATGTGAACAGGGTATCTGTCAACGCCTAGAATAACTTGAACCATGTATCCAACCACGTAGTCCAATTCCAATTTATCCTCAACCATCAACCATAACCATATTATGCAGAGCACCAAAAGTCTAAGATTGGCTCTCCTCCGAAGGCGCCTCCTCAATAATCAGTTCTTGAAACTTCTCTGCAAGATTGCTGCCCTGCGCAGCCTCGGGGTCCGTCACGGCAAGATCCAAATCAATGATCCAGTTTGCCACCTCTCGTCCATCACCCAGGGGCTTGGCGATCATATGATGACGACCCAGCTCCTCCAACTCGTTCGTGATACGTCGTGCTTCTGATGTCCCAAGAGCTCCGTGCTCAATCGCTACGCCCAGAACGGCCTTTGCAATCGACCCAAACACTCTAAAGGAGGCGTATAGATCCTCTAGTCCGGCCATGCAGAGATGAAGGTAGTAGCGCCATTCGTTGCTACTAGTCTTCAGCTCTCTCATCATGGCATTGGCAACGTAGATAAGAGCTGTTTGCCAGACTACTGAGAACATGGCTGTCCTAAAGTTGAGTCGATACATGAGTAACAGGCGCTTCAGTTGGTTCACGGAAGCCAAGTACGCAGCTTCGGGGGTCGCTCGAGGCGCGCTGAACGAGCCTAGGCGAAGTGGCTTGCTGACTTCGGCTTCGGTGAGCAAGGGCCTGAATATGTCGGTGACAATGGCGTGGAAGTAAATACTAGGTCGAGGTCAACATGCTGATATCGCCATCCACAGGTCTCTCTCAACTCCTTAGAGCACGGCTGGTAATACATACTGCATCATCATAACTCCGTGATTGCTTAGATCGCTGCGTACGAGATTCAAGGGCAAGTCGTCTGCCCACATTAATAGTCGACGATATATCCCCTCAGCAAACTCAATTGGAACGCGTTGTGAGGGTGTTCCGGCCTGCTTCTGGCCATAATATGACCAGAGAACCTGGTGAAAGATGACCCAGAGCTGGCAACAAGCCCTGAATGTATCCTTTTTTGGGTCAGGATGGGCAGAGTAGACTCCCTGCATATCCGGGGCAAACTCAACGTCCCCTGGCATCGGGAGCTGGGGAGGGATCTCGATCTCTGCTCTTTGGTAATGAAGGCCGTGAACACTGTATTCTCATGTATCAGTTTCAGCGCTCATTGGTCGGGCCAGGGGTGACGAACGAGACCCAGTTGAATACTCCCCATGCTGTATAAGACGCGGCGATGCGCCAATCGTGATAGCCATCCAGCCAACTGTTTGCCGAAGGTCTTCCAGGCTGTACACCAAACAAACCCATCGTCCTACCGACCTTGACACTTTCTTGAAGATAACTCAAGGCAACGTCATCCCTGCCCTGTGTTACAGCAGTCATGCAAAGGAGCTGCAGCGCCGAGACGGCCGTCAGCGTGTTGGCCGATGGCATAGCGGCGAGACATCTCTCAGCTTCGGAAAAGAACTCGACGCTGAATCCGGAAACCTCTGGGTTTAGGGCAGTGTATGCTTGCTGTGGTATGTTAGTCTTGGCGACATTTTGGAGTTGGACAGTGAGGGAATTGCTTACACAAGCCCAACTCAATAGGGCGGAAATAAGGAAGCGAGAGCAAAAGTATCCTTGTTGTTGTATAAGATCTTGAACAAAGAGTTCGGCATGGAATAAGGGCAAGACTGGATAGTCTATCTCTAGGTAGAGAGAAATCACCCGAGCCGCCAACTCATTGCTAATGGGGACATCGGTCCAGTAGGAGATGTCGAGTTGCTTGAGACTATCGTAGATGAGTGGCGTAGTCTGTGCCTGCGCTAGCGACAAGCTGGGCGTTGGTGAGATGCTGCCTTGTTGAGCAGACTCGTCTGACTCTGGTGAAGGAGATTTTGACGGTGATTGGATGGTTCTGGTCGGTCTGATCATCCGCTCAGGCGGGAGGGAGCCGATAGGAATGGGATATAACGTTGGGTAGGCAATAGGATGTCTGATGGCGAGTTCAAACTCGAGGGAATTAGGAGTACCAGGCATACAACTCCTGAGGATGAATGTATCAGGTATGGACGGTGGAATACTCGACCCTTGGCTGCTTGCGGGTGTACTGCTGGAGTCTCCTGCAGCCGATGATCCTTGCCCTTCGCGTAAGTGCTGGAAGAGCTCCAGAGCCTTGTCATACGGCAAGCTGCGCAACCTCGCGACGAGATCCCTAGATTCAAAGCCGGCCTCGAGGACCTCACTCTTCTCTATGGGATACTCGCACTTGAGTTCACGCTGGATGCAGGCCCGACAGGTCGGACGTTGGCCGCCGCACTATGAGAGGTCAGCTTCAGCTCAGACCCGATGACCACCCATCCATCCGATCCCATCCTCATCCATGGACGGACATGCGTAACTAGCCCCCTGAAAAGACCCATTTTTGGACCAATAGACATCTTCACTGACCTTCACCTTGCGCTTCCGACAGTGATGACATGCCGTTCTAGTCTTGGGGGGCTTGTAAAGGGGTGGACCCTGGATTCTGCTGCCAATCCTTGGCCTCTCCGACGCAGGCCTTGGGAGCAAGGGACGGGACGACGGTGCCATTGCATTGCACAGAGAGATACAAGCGAGAAGGGGGGGGAAAGGGTAAGATCTGAGAAAGATTGACGGTCCAAGTGTTCGGGTTCGCGCCAAGTACGGACGCGCCGCACCTCGTGATCGCGTAAGAATTCTCTTCCATCAATTGTGTTGAGGTACCTAGTGCCATCGAGACAGTCTGGGCTAGTTCGTTACGTCACAATGACGTCAATCTCATTTCCTTTTTATCTTAATGCGGAATTCGCTTATCTAATCATTCTTGGCGTACACGGGGACTCCTGAACCCTTGACCAACTCGTCCAAGTATGTCTCGAACTTGGTGAACTCCAAGTCTGGGTATAGATCCTTTGTGGTGAGGTAGCCTAGATACTTGGCTCGCTCTGGGATATTGTCTTCTCTGTGCCACTCGCTGTAAAAGTACTGGGGAACGACAAAGCCGAGAAGATCCTGGTACGACTTGTCTCCCTCGTCGTACTTTGTCTGAGCGGCAGCAATCTTAGCCTCGATCTCTTTCTTGGATACCTAGAGTTGTATTAGTATTTTGATCCTGTTTCTTTGATGTCAAGGCTAACTTACTGGGCTTCGTGGAATCTTTTCACCACTAATCTTTTCAAGGTGGTCCCAGATCTGGTTCTGAGTCCACACCTCGTTGTACGCAAACACGTACTGGTTCAGAGTCCTCTCATCCGCGATGATCCGCGCCACATACTTGCCAATATCCCTCAAGTCCGTAATGCTCGAGGATCTCTGACCATCATCGGCGACCTGGTCCGACGAATACGTGAGAGCATAGTCAAACTTGCCAGAAGGGAGGCGTGGAATGGCGATCTGATACCACATGCCAACGTCGATGACGGTATACGGGAGATAGATCTTCTTGATGTGGTTGATCACACGCTCTTTCTGTGTAGTGTTAGATGAGATAGTATGGCTAGCGACTTTCACATACAAGTTCCCGAATCATCATGACTCCCGTAGGAGGACAGCTTGGCCCAAAGGCACTGGGGACATAACGCTTAACTCCAGCGTCTTTGGCGGCAGATGCGAGTGCAATGTGTGGTTCAATCGAGAAGGGTTCTAGGGCGACAATGACAACATCCTGGCCCGTCAGAGCCTTGACGAGCTCTTCATGAGTGTTGACAAGTTCGAGGGCCACGATGGACACGCCCTGGCTCTTGATTTTTTGGACTGCAGGTTTGTTGATTGAGGCTGGTCGAACAATCGCAGTGACTTTCTAGACGATTCGATTGGTAAGTGATGGTCGTGGAGTGGCATGGACTGGACTTACAAAGTCGGTGGAGGAGCTCAGGAGCCCATCGATGATGGAGCGGCCAGTCTCGCCAGATGCGCCAACTACAGTAACGTTCATGATGGATGTTTCGTTCAAAGATGTAAGTGAATTGTTTGATTGAATTCTATTTCATTCATATACATACATACCTATAGGTATATATATATATCTTCAAACAAATGATCCGATAGGCGAGTAACAAGCCGAAGAGTGGAGATGACAAATAGGATCTCATAAACAATTACGGATACAAACTCCGCATAACGTTATGGAACTCCGCAACACGCTTTCGAGAGGAGCGGGGATCACGATACCATGGTTTGCAGGGTAGGAACCAATTGCGTAATGTCATTCCACCTGATACTTTGAATGCTTTGTCAAAAGTAGATGCTCTGATTACCCTCAAGCTAAGAGAAGCCTTGGCCTCAGCACGAAGGATTGTCTAGACCCATGGTGCAGAGGATTATAAATTCGATTTATTGATAGATTAGCAATCAGGTGTGTCAATGTTTGTCTATGATACGGTCATATTAACATGTGCGTGGATACATGGCGGTGATGTTGAATGGGAGTATGCTGCCAGTCAATCTTTGCAAACTCCAGCCCCCGTTAAAATATGCACCCAATAATGATAGTTCTTGTAAGAAGCCAATGACAATAGAAAACATAATCAGCCTTTGTGTTATCTGAGTTCACTTGAAGGAGGGCCTGCAGGTTGACTCCCGGGTTTCTTCCTTCGTAGCAGACTTGTAGTTAACCTCCAAACTCAAAAGTTCCTCGACTATAGGTAGTTTAATGCACGGTTCGATAGTCAAGCATGAGTTTGATTTTCTGTCACGTAATAGGCGAAGGGGATCTTGTGCACGGCAGCTTTGTCGTTGCTTTTGATCTCTAAGAGACAAAGACAAAGTCGAGCTTGTGCGTCGTCAGTTCCAGCAAACCCATCTTGAAGTAAACTGATACCTTCACTGATACGTGGAGAAACTCCAGTCATGTGTCAGCTATGTTGCAAGGATGCCTGATAGGCAAGTTCGTTGTCATTAATTAGCGCAGAGTGTCTGCTTACTCTGAGGCTACACAACGACTATTAACCCACCGGGTAGACTGCATAACGTTATTGATTACTAATGTCGTGCAACATATGCAACAACTTCAAAGGAGTGGGCAAGCTACGCCCTGAAGAGGATGCTCCAGTGGGCATAAGCCGTAAGCACGTCCCACGAGATCTCTCTTGGCAAGACATGCAATCCTCGGCAAAGACATGTCACTGCTGCGAGATCTTGGTTTCCGGTTGCCGAGGATGCTTCAAGCAGCATGGGGTAGACGAGGAACAGATTGAGAGTTTCAGCATCAGGCTTTTCTATCCGAACTACGAGGATGAGGATGCTGAGGTGGACAAGGTCGTCAGCTTTCAGTTGCAAGACGGAACCTACTTTGATATTGAACTTTTTGCTACTGAAGAAGGTGAATAACCTATGATGGGTACCGATAGCTTGGCTAATCCATAAGTCAGATGACTGTCCGGTTCCTGATGCATGGGAATCCATGCCAGTCTCCCAGCGTACATCGTCCAGGACAGACTCGCCTGATGCGGTCGAAATTATCAAGTCTTGGATGCAGCTCTGCGAAGACGACAGCGAACATGTAGACTGCATCGAACCAGATGACCCCGAGCTCCCCAAGCGAGTTGTTGACGTCGGCGACGCAGATGGGGTCATCCGTGTCGTAGAGACACATGGCGAACCGGCCAAATACATTTGTCTTAGTCACTGTTGGGGATTAACGCAGATCATCACGACGACCCAGAATACCCTGCAGGAGCGACAACGAGGAATCGATATGCAAGACTTGTCCAATACCTTTCGGGACGCGATACACTTGACAAGGAAGCTGGGACTTCGCTACATCTGGATCGACTCCTTGTGCATCATTCAAGACAGTCGAACAGATTGGGAGACTGAGTCTGCCAAAATGTCGTCCATCTATTCCAAAGCATTCCTCACCATCGCCGCTACACATTCGCCGGACGGCAGAGGTGGCCTCTACACAGACACGCCTGACTTTGAAGTGTCAGGAGAAACTCCAGAGGGAGAAGAGTATCGTCTCTTCTTCAGGGAGCGGATTGACCATCACCTCGATCCCGTTCCTGAACCCGACAGGTCTGGCGTCGATCTTGGCCTGATAGGTCATGGGACTATAGCTCGACACCCACTCCTGACGAGAGCTTGGGTCTATCAAGAGCGCTTGCTATCACCACGTGTGATACACTTCGGTCCTCAAGAACTATTCTTCGAATGTCTTTCGGCTATGCAGTGCGAATGTGGCGGTATTGCTCATGATGGTTCTTCTATTGCTCCTTCAGGTCTCATGAAGCTCCTCTACGCAGAAGCACTCTTCACAACCGCACCTGGGGTAGAGTGGCATGAATACGCCGCCTACTATATGGCTCGTATCTGGCGCACCATGGTCAACGAGTACACCTCTCTCGGTATCACCAAACCTTCAGACAGGTTGCCTGCCATTGGAGGTCTGGCCAAGAAGATGGCAGCTTCACGGAAGCAAGAGTACGTGGCAGGCTTGTGGGGCAACACTCTGAACGACGACCTCATCTGGACAGTTCTTGAACTTGAAGGGGAGAAGAAGCCGAGGCATTACCCCCTGGCGGCACCTACGTGGTCTTGGGCGAGTGTCGAGGCACACGTCTTTTACTGGGACAGCATCGTATTCTGGAATCCAGATGAGACGGTGACGGATGAGGATCGGCCTCCTTGGCAGCACTTGAGCAAGGTCGAGAGTTGGAATGTCGATGCAGCTGGTGTCGATGAGTTTGGACACTTGGAAGGAGGGAAAATCAAAGTAACGGGTCTCGCTGCGGAGGGTATAATCGAGCGCGATGTCGGAGAGGAAACGAAATGGGGATCTGGCTCCTACTATGTCAGGTTCTCACCAACCTTGCGGTTGATGATGCATGCCGATTATCAGCTAGATCACAAAGGTCCTCACCAAGTTCTTCCAGGAACAGAAGTCCTGTGTATTCGAATGAGTGTGATCCAAGAAGGGCCGGCGGATCACTTGATATCACTGGTGCTGAGAGCAGCCGGGGAATCTGGGCAGTTCGAGAGGATCGGTACACTCGTCGTTCGAGCACGTCCCCCACCAGTTGATCCTCTTGGGGGTTTTTACAGAAATGATATCCAGCGTTCTGTAGAGATAAGATAGGAGAGTGAGGTCCCGCATCAGAGCAGACCTAACCGAGCTGGTTTGTGCCCTGAAGCATCACGGCTTCAGGGGGGTTCGAAGGACAAAGGCGTTCCACGGGCCAGCATTTTTAATTAAATAAAGAAGAAAACAAATTCTCCAACAATTACCATCATTGTTTCTTTTTTATTGATTTTCTTAAAGGCATTATTCAAAAGCAAACCTGGTCGTTTGAAAAAATCGAACAAAGGACTTGAACGGGTACCTGTAAAATAGCCCCCCCTCAGGCACGCAATCATCCTCATCCTAAGCATTAGACGATAGTGGGAAACAAAAGGTCCAAAGATTCTCTGGCCCTCTTCTAATTCTTTTCTTCTTCCTCAACGTCACCCCAACTCGAGTGAACATTTTTCTCCTTCGCTCTTGTTCGCCTGCGTTCACCACGCATCATCCGCTCGCAAGACATCAAATCACCCAAACAAACCTCTACGAAACCCGCAAATAAACATCATGACGACTCAGAACGAAGGTCAAAACGAAAACAACAACGAGGGTCCCAGCGAGGGTAACAACCCTCCTACCCTTCCCCCTCCTCCTAGCATTCCCACCATTCCCATTCCTCCCCCGTTTCACCTCATTCCCACCCCTCCCAACCAGATTCGGGCCCTCCAGGAGATGATCCTCAGTAAGTCTTCACCATCAAAAGCCCTCTCCCCGACCGGTCGCTAACCTAACCTCACAGTGAACCTGCGCGTCGTGTACCCAGGCTCCGACATGGAGGTCCTTTTGTGCCAGGAGAGTATTGGTGTATATTACGCGTGTGTCATCCACGATCCTCTCCGCGTCAACAAGGTCCTGTTCCGCGGTCCCAAGGGCCCCAACCTTGAGGTTCCCCTCGTCGGCATCCTTCGCGAGGTCATGGTTCTCGCTACTACCCGCTACCACCTGTGAAGTCATCACCGACTTGCGGCATTTGGGATGATATGAGTTGACGAGTCGACTGCTCATGTCATGTCTTTCTTGGGATGAAGATTGTGTCAACGGGGGACGGATGAAGAAGTGCAGCAGGTTGATCTGGTACCAGGATGGGTTTCGAGGACTCGAATTGGGGATTTAAGCGCATGGAAATCACTAATAGGCTCGAGAAAGCTGAAAAGAACATCTCATCACTTCATCGAAATCAAATGACTCGAGGCAGGCGACCATGTTGACATGCGTGATGCTTCATAACACTAGAATACTCAAGAGCGGCAGCGGGTTAGGGCAGGTAGAACCTCACCACTAATCACGCGGCCACAGAGAATCAGTCGGAATGCTTGGAGAAATCTGGAGCCTCAGGTAACAGCGTAGAAAATCCGCGGCGATCCCAGTGCGTTGCATGAAGCTATCCCCCATCGCCCGCTAGGGGCAAATAGCCCTTTGGGCGTAGGATATACTGCGTGCCGAGTTGAGCTGGCGCCTCGAAAAATCAATCAAACGAAAATCAGTAGCTAGCAAACGAGCATGACTGCCACCGCAATTACCGGAAGTGCTTATCCGCTGATAACTTCAAGTCTTTAGCCCCTTGTGAGGACCTCGTTTTTCAACACTGCATCTACAGTTCTATCTGCATCCACACAACAGCCTTCGAGCCTCATCAACCAGTGAACCAACCACAAAACAAAATTCGTGCCAAAATGGCCAGCGAATATCAGGACGCTGCTGCTCTTCGCACCCTAACCCAAGGTATGAACCCCCTACACCTCGCAGATCACCTAACTAACTCTCCAGCGAACCTGCGAATCCTCTTCCCCCTCACTCCAGCAATCGAAGTCTGCGTCCACTGGAACGACGAAACCATCCGAGCCGTCGTCGTCGACGTGACCCGCCTCTACTGGTCCGAACTCGGCGGGTATAGACCCAACTACCTCATCCACCTCGAGTGGAAGTCCAAGGCTGAAGATCCCAAGGGCAAGCTTCTCGAAGGCCACAAGATGCTCTTTGAAGAGACTCAGACGCTTCTGAAGGAGAGACTTCTCGATCGGCTTCGAGTTTGTCGTCTCAACACTGCCTCTTCGACCTAATGGTCTTGCGGGTTCAAACAAGGGCAAACATGTCACACGTGGGAGGATCTATGCCAGGAGAGTTCGGCACACAACTGTTTTGAGGGTTTATACTTGTGGAATATTGGCTTGATTTGAGTAAGGGAATGACCATGTGAGCTGGGAAGATGACTTGTGGGCGATAACTGGAGTGAGAGTAAGCGCGCGGTAGTTACAAATCAAACTGACGCCTCCGAGTTGCAAACTGTGGATTCTCGCGCGCGGTATCAAAGAGTGGTGATGTCAGATCTCGCGCGCGCAACCTGGGTGCGGCTTCGCGTGGCTCTGCTGACCTTTTATCAATCTCGAGACCAGTTCGGTCTTGAAAAGTGCTGATTGGATGTTCACCAACGTCCTGCTCCATCACGTCCCCGTGTAGTCGTGATGCTGAGAGTTAGTAGCCATCATCACAAGGAAAGGAGACAGTGCAGCAGGAGAACGCAGTCAATGACTTTATAAATATGGCAGCTCAGCACCATTAATGTACTGTGGCAGTCATCGTCAACTCCCCAGGCCACAGAATGTCTCCGCCAGAGTACTATCTTATCGCTGGCGCCACTGGCCGTCAAGGTGGTGCAACAGTCGATGCTCTCCTGTCCCACCCCGACATCAAAATCGAACCCAGAAAGGTCTATGCCATCACTCGAAACGCCACCGGACCGAGAGCCGTCAAGCTGCGTGAAAAGTACACCGACATCAACATTGTCCCCGGTGACCTGAACAACCCCGAGTCCATCTTTCAGCACCTAGACAAAAGCATACTCGTAAAGACTGGCATTTTTCTCGCTCAAGCCCATGGACCGACCGAATTGAGCGATGCAAAGGGATTCATCAATGCCGCCGCCTCCAATGGGGTCCCATACTTTGTTTACTCCTCCGTTGATCGTGGAGGACGAGAACTCAGCGACAAGGACCCATCGTACTGCAAGACTTTCTCGGATAAGTTCTACATCGAACAGCACCTTAAGCAAGTGTGCAGTTCCAGCCAGATGGAGTACACCATCCTCCGACCAACTTGGTTCGCCGACAATGCCTGGTGGGGTTTCCCCGGTCAGCTCTGCATGACAGGCTGGAGGGAGAATATGGAGGGCAAGAGAATGCAGGTCACGGTAACCAAGGACATTGGCAGATGGGCAGTCGAAGGTCTCGTTAGACCTGACCGGACTGGTATTAGGAACCAGGCTCTCTCGATCGCCAGTGATGAGCTTAGCTTCAAAGATATCGACGACATCTTTATTCGACACACCGGAAAGGGCGTTCCTGTTACATATGGACTCTTGACTAGGTTCATCATTTGGATGGTCAAGGATTTAAGGACAATGTTTAGTTTTATCAGCGAGAGGGCCTACGGTGCTGATCTGCCGTGGTTGAGGAGCCAGCTGGAGCCGACTACATTTGAACAATGGGTCCGGAACGAAGTGCCAAGGGGATGATCAGGGACTGCTTCTTCATATGTAACTACTCGACTTGATCCTTTGCATCAGTACTATTCCTTTGGTCCTGTGCTACGCTCTCAACATCCTCGGTAAAAGTGACGGGATACCGACGAGTTCGGTTAACTTTCAAGTCAAACACGTCCAGCCTCTGATATCCACCCACGACATCATGATATTGCTTGCCCTCTATACAATCCTCAACATCCATATCACAATACAGAATATCTTCTGTACTCTGTAGGAAATCGGTAGGCTCCTTTGTCTGGCCGTCCATCACAAACCCTTGCAAGGGGGCTCCAGTGGGATCCAAGAACATGGTTGCGCCGCGCTGCGATTGCTCCAAAGCCTGGCGTATATGAGACGAACCCTCGGATATAATCTCAACCGCGTCATCTCCTAGGGCTCCCGAGCAGAGAACCCCGAAACACTTGGCCTCGAAGCAGTGGGCGGCTGCGCGAGTTCTGTTGGCGGCGACGTTGTCGTAGTTGGCTCCTTTCGCCACGGTGGACTGTCCGCCATCGCTGTCTGAAGCACTGATGCCTGGAACTCGAGTTGGCCATATCGCCGGCCAAGTAGAAATGTGGATTTGTTCCCCCTGTGCCATTAAGGAATACCTAGCCAAGGGGTTGGTGTTCTCTCCGCATATCAGATTCCCAATCTTTCCATAAGGTGTCTCGGCAACCCTTAGTCCATGCCCATCTCCAGGTGCCCAGGTCAACTTTTCGAAAAACGTGGGCATAAGTTTCCGGTGATGAACCAGAACCTCACCCTGGCTCCCGATCAAGACGTTGGAGTTGAACAAGGTCGCACTGCTAGAGTGAACTTTCTCCGAGATGCCAATGCTGACCATGACTTGAGCTTTCTTTGCCGTTGCGCGAATGGCCTGGATCTCATCTCCATCGGCATAAACAGACTCTAGCGCCATTCGTTTGAACAATTCATGGTTGTCGGTAGGAGGTCGCAATGCGCTCCAGATAGGGAATGCCGAGATGTATGTCTCGGGGAAAACAACTAGGTTTGCTTTGTGTTTGGCTGCCTTCTCGATGAGCGAGATGGCCTTGGATGTTGTTTCCCGAGCCGAGAGGAAGACGGGTGAGGCATGACATGCGGCAACTCGAATTGGCAATGACATGGTGGACGAGTTATGGAGTTGATATATGTATCAATAGATGGAACTCTATAGTGAATAGTGGGCTTCAAAGGTGTTAGACCGGGCTGTCCGCTCTTTGCTGTGTCCTTTAAACATACAGAGTACAGGTTGTCTCATTACGAGCGGGGTTTCGGCCCAAGGGCGATTGTTAATTGGTGCTTATTCTAGAACCGACATATGCAAACTCATGACAGTATAACAAAGGGTAAACGGGCGGGGAAAACGGCAAGGACGGGGAGAACGGCAGCAACGGCAACAACGGCCTCTTTGAAGTAACAAATATTTTCCCCTCACATTTCAATATCCTCAACCGTGAGTGGAATCCCTCGAATAACGCCCGTCTTGGGCACACAATTCAGGTACTCAAACTTAGCATCTCCTCCCCTCAGCACAGATACTTCATGCCAAGTCCTCATCTTCCTCCTATCCCCAAAAGCCTTGAAATGCGCCATTGCACCGCGGTAGATGGCGAGATGTGAGCGATGTGATTTGGCCCACGTTTCGAGTGTTTCCAGGCTAGTAAAGAACCCAGCACCACAAGTTTCTTTCCGCGGACGAGCTTCTGGTGAATCGATATCATGATTCCTAAGATATCGCAGGCCTAAAGCGCCAGTTTCTGGAGAGTTCTCCCATAGATATTCGAGTCCCGACCGGAGTGTCGGCTCGAGCTTTCTGTCGTAGGCATCTGCTTCCTCCTGGCCACAGTTCTCCCAGAACTGACCTGATCGAATATGCGCAATGTTTTCGGTGTTTGTGCCCGTAAGATACTGCCCGATTCCCCGTGGTACTGTTGTCCGTGGTACTGTGTCGGCTGATTGAGCAAACAGATCGTAGGCAGACGATGGGATACGATCTCTTGCGGCTCCCCAATATGCTGAGAATTCATGTTCAGGAAAGCTGGTGCCGGGAAGTCTTGCTAAGCCAGGAAGATAGTCAAGACCAGAGTAGTTGGTCTCCAGCCTGGGAACCTCGGTTGTAAAAGCCTCACGCCAGATACCAATCAAAGCGCGGCCTGCTTTTGGCAGACTGGAGTAGATGGAAGGAAGCGAAAGTTTCTCGATGCTGAGCTTATACTTGGATTCTTCAAGCCAATAGCTGGCCCATATCGACGTTTCCTCCACGTCACTTCCATCTATCACAGTGAACGATTCGAATGCTGAGGGTCCATGGTGACCTTTGAGCCAGGCTTGAATCGCAGATGTGGCTTCTTTTTGGGCCTGTGTAGTAGCTTGGTCATTCGAGTGTTTCTGTACACCGATGTAGGCCGTATAAACGTGTGTAGTATCTCTCGGCAAAGCAAGTCGCCATCTCGGAATCGGGAGTTTGTGATTCTTGGGTTTGCGGAGAGGATAAAGACGCGCTGGGCAAGACATGACTGATAGGCGTCGCTGGAAGGGTGATAGATGCTTGTTCGAGGTTCCTCTCTCTCGTAAATTATCTGTGATGTGTCTATGTAAGTAGAAGGTGATGTAAGTGCTCGGGGTCAGTTTTGAACCCCGTGGTCTGATAGGTTGATCTGCTTTGGAATCAATGCCAACCAAGTGGCCCGTTCAATGCGCACGTGGAGACTCGCATACGCATTGCCAAATTCGATTTGCAAGATGCCTTCTTGTTGATGCATTGCTTCGGTGCAGATGATCACAAAAGCTGGAGTATCTGCTGAAGGAACTTGGGAAACTCGAAGGATTAATTCATGATATCCCGAATTTCAATACTTCGATATATTTCGAGCGAGAGTCGGAAGAGATTCCTGGTTGGACATGGTGTTGGACAACTGCAGGCCGTGTTCGGGAGTCAGATTATCGATGAACCCATCGTCGTGAACCAACTGAAATAGAAATCGGCCATCGGCTTCAAAATCCATACTGTGATTTAATTTCAGATAGTCGAATCCATAGCGGCCGGCAAAGTTTGCGATAGATCGTCCATTTCCCCTCTTGGGTCCAGGGTAGAATTAACTGCGATGGAACCCACCATGCCAGCGACAGACCCCCAATACGCCGAGATGATGACGTTTGGTGACAGCACCAGCCAGGTGAAGTATTCACGACACGGCCATGAGCATTTCGGGGAGACAATTGACAGTTATATAGGCAAAAATCTCTCTGAGAACCTTGATGGTAAAGTATTACTAATTTCCCGCCATCCATCTCGACTCCATCAAGGTAAAGAAGCTTAAACAGACGACAACCCATTAATTCAACAGTCTGAACGGTCCTTCACTCAAACAACCGTTGAGACTGATCTTTCTCATTCCTACAATTGACCATCGCGATGTCGACGTCGCCCTTAGTACCCATCCACCGATAAACTCCCTTTATCCGACGAAGCGGGGAAATCGACAATACCACTCTTTCTCTCGCATGGCGGGCGACGAGTCAGACTCAGGGCGGTCGGATGTCACCCAAATTAGCACATGGCACGCCCATTCGATATACTTCCGACAATCCTGTCCATTCTTGGGGGGATTTCATCGAGTGCAACGCCTCCCCCTCATTTTTCTTGGAATATCCGAGCGGAGGAGTCGGAAGCCAAGCGCAAGCTCGGGTCCCACAAACTCTCTTTTTTTTTCACCGACACGGGCAAAGAGGGAGCCTCACTTTCTTTTCCGAGAAGGGTACATATTCTGAGAGCAGTGGGTTTTCTATTCGTCATTTACTCCAATCAATGGCGCAATCATAGCGTCGAGAGAAGTAAACATTGCCTATCTTCACGGTTCGAGAGGCTTCTCTGGTGCGTGCGCCATCGGAACGGGTTCCGGGATGTGTTGCCCAGCCTCCGGCGCCCCCCCATATTTAATCCGATCAGATGATAAGAGAACTACGATACGGAGTACAAGCGCCGTCTCCAAGTTTGAATTAACTGACAAGTATCTTTTGGGTTGCAGTCACTGTGTGCGTGTGCAAGCTCCTGTACCCCTCAATTCTGCGGCCAGGGTGCCGATCGGGAGTTGGAACTAACACGAACAGTCACGAAATGAGATGCCATGTATCATATTCAACTTAACAGCAAAGAATCAATTCTTTACTATCTTGCAATTAACTGTACACTCTCACTATCTATCTATGACTCTCTTAATCTCCGTGTCATTCTACCTGTAAATGGCGTAAAGTGGGCACGGAGTCGGTAGCCGTGGCCGACCCCGGCTTCCCCGCAAAACAAAGCCCAACAGACGGCAGATGGTGATATCTCGGCATCTCGGGGATGCTGTCGTCCTGCGCTTACGCTTACGCCAACTCCTGCTCCATCCAGTAAACATTGCCGTGCGGGGACGAAGCCGCATGGTCACGGAAACCATTCTCCCTTGCTGCTGCTGCTACTGCGAGAGACGAAAGAACGGGCTGAAATCTTATTTAATTGGTAGCCGTGTCCTCTTCGTGGAGAATGCTAGGCACGTATATATAAACTCGCGAAACCGTCAAACCCCAAATTTTCCAAAATGTCTACTCCTCGATCCACCATCTCCAAGAACAAGACCCCCATCGCAATCGCAGCAGCCCTAGTCTCAGCAGCAGCAGTCGTCACCCAAGTCTACCGCAAAGCCTCCGCCAAAGCCGCAACCATGTCTCTCCCTCTTCACCCCTCTCTCAACAACGGCATCACCAAGGGTAGCGCCAGCTTCTCTGGTGGAAAGCTCCGCTGCAAGTGCTCTTCCAGCCCCGTCGAGGTTACCCTCGCCGGTAACGTCGCCCACAACCACGCCTGCGGCTGCTCCAAGTGCTGGAAGCCTGAGGGTGCCATTTTCTCCGTCATTGGTGTCATTCCCAAGGACCAGGTTAGCGTCACCGCCAACGCCGACAAGCTTTACATCGTCGATGAGAGCGCTGCTATTCAGCGACACGCCTGCAGCAGCTGCGGCGTCCACATGTACGGCCGCATCGAGAAGGAGCATCCTTTCAAGGGTCTCGACTTTGTCCACACTGAGCTGTCCTCTGAGAAGGGATGGCAGGAGCCTCAGTTCGCTGCCTTTGTCTCTTCCATCATTGAGCAAGGCTTTGACGCTGCCAAGATGGATGCCGTGCGCGCCCAGTTCAAGTCTATCGGCCTCGAGACCTACGACGCTCTGTCGCCTCCTCTGATGGATGCCATCGCCAGCTGGACCGCCCAGAAGGCCAAGATCTAAGGCTCTTTTCTTTGTGTGCCCGCTACGGCTACCATTGTGTTATAAAAGTATTGGGTTCGAGATCATGTAAGGTGGTGTTGAGGGTGTTGACATCTGGGTGGCGAGTGTAAGCGGAGTTGTTGAATGTTATACGGTACGGAACAAGTGGTTAAGAAAGGAATGACCACGAGGAGTCGGGCGCGAAGTTGACAAGAAAGGTTGCCACGGATGGTGAGCACCGTAAATGAATGAATTGAAGCCGAGGCAATGGATGGCACTCACTGTCTCTATCCTCTTGAATACCTGACAATCTTTTTTCGTTAGTGACATTGCGAGTGATGCCTCCACCCGACCACGCGAATCAATACAAAATGAGATATGGGCCAAGGTGAAGAGATAAGTATATTCTCTTATAAAAAAGCCATTTAAAGTCTTATCTATTGCTACAGTAGCTTTTTTTCGTTATTGTTTTCTGTGGAGATCTGCTCACGCAAACAAGTCACAGCCCTTGGCTGGACGGACATGGGGCTGGTGTCTCGTCTATCTTACCCGCGCGCGCCATCTAATAGCCACCGCTTACGACAAACACGCAATTCACTTGGCAAACAAAGTAAGCTCCCCAAAAGATCCTTTAATTCTTACATAACCCTCATTGAAACCCCATATTACCCGCCCGTGGATTGCAGTTTCGTCCGTTGATCGTGCGAATTACGGACTTTGGCTCAACTCCGTGGCGCCACGGAACAATATTCCTTGAAAATACCACCATCTCGGCCAACTTGACTTGTCCGAGGTGTAAACAAGTCATTAAATTGGTATGACCATGTTAAGCTTAGAAAGCGAGGTACATGGCGTGCGCGATGATGGTGGTGTATAAATAGGACCCTGTTCTCCTTGAGGCTCAACGTGGACAACGACACTCAACTCAGTTCAACTACACAAGATGAGATCTTCGACAGCTCTGACAGCTTCTATCTCCCTTCTCGCGGGACTTGCTAAGGCACAACTTCCTCCGGCAGAAGTCTTCAGAACCGACTTCAACTCATCCTTCAAATTCACCCCAGCCCAGATAAAGGCCGCCCAACTCGACCATGCCCTCGCCGAGAGCGCCCAAAACGTCCTCAACTTTGAAAGATCCCAACTAGCCTTTGGCGGACCCCTAGAGGATGACTTCTACACACTGCCTCCTTTGACAAACGAGACTGGTCCTCTCGAGCCCGGTCAAATCCTCAGGATCCAGGCCTTCACTGATCCAACCGTCTATTCAATCCCTTCCAACACTGCACTCTCTCGCATCATCTACACCACGACCAACTTTAACGGAACTGTTATCCCGGCTTCTGGTTTTATCCTCTGGCCTTACACGCCTAGAAGATTCGGAAAGAGCAAGAAGGCTTCTGTCGCAATCTGGGCCCATGGAACGTCTGGCTTCTTTGCCTCTCAAGCACCCTCTGCTGATCGAGGCCTTTGGTACTCCAACTCGGCACCTTTCACTCTCGCTCAGGCTGGATACGCCGTCTTTGCTCCCGATTTTGCTGGCCTGGGTATCTCCAAGTCATGGGACGGCAGTGAGATCCCTCACCAATACCATGCCTCTCCCACCACAGCCCGCGATTCCCTCTACGGTCTACGCGCCGCATTGGAAGCTTTCCCTGATAAGCTAAGCCCTGATTTTATCGTCATGGGTCACAGTCAAGGCGGCGGAGTCGCTTGGGCCGTCGCTGAAGCCCTTGCCAACGAAAAGGACAAGTTCGCAGACCTCTCTCCCGGCTTCAAGGGAGCCGTGGCCGGAAGTCCTACCACTGCTGTCTTTGGCGGTCCTTCTCCCTTCATGCTACCCTCTGTTGGCCAGATGCTCCGCTCCATCTTTACCGATTTTAAACTCGAGGATTGGTTGACTCCCCTAGGCATCGCTCGGATAGAACTAGCCAGGGAAGTTCAAGGAGGCGTCGCATTCTTCCAGCAACTCTTCCTCACAAACGAGACTGTCTTCAAATCCGATTATGATCAGTCCTGGTACGTTGATGCATTTTCCAAACTCGGCGATGCTGGACGAAAGGACTTTAAGGGGCCCCTACTTGTTCTTCAAGGAATAGAAGACGCCTATGTCCTGTACAACCTCACGGCAAAGACAGTCGAAGACACCTGGAAGCTATATCCCGACCACGACCTCGAGTTCCTTGTCGCCTCGGGAGTGAGCCATGTTCCCGACCTTGATGCAACTCGATACCTCTGGCTGAAATGGATCGAGGAGCGATTCGAGGGAAAGCCTCTTGTAAAGAAGGGTAGTGTCAGGACTGATTTGGAGAGTTTCTTGCCGATTGAGCAGTATCAGAGCACCGTCAAATCATTCCCTCAGTGGGCTGGGTTGCCTCAGTATAGCTACCAGGTTCCCCTTGCAGTTTAAGGATAGTAGGTGTTGAAAGTTAGACCATACAATGATTGGTCACTATGATCACACGGTTTTGAATCGGTAGTTAGATTAGAGTTTTATTACAGTTATCTTTCGTTCAAGTACCTAGAAACCAGGGGTATTAGCACCTCTTTACAACCACTCCGATTCAAACACTACAAGTCTACAGCCACCTCATTTCAAGTTGAATGTAAAGACAGACTGACAGAGCCTAGTCTGTTCAGCCGCGGCATCAAGTGAAGAAGAAACATTGGCTGGCTGGTGTCTTGATTACTTTTTCTCTCAGACAGGGCCACCTATTTATAGCCAGCCTGATGGTGCTATTCGCAGCCTGGTTGGACAATATTCCAATCACCACCATCTGCAGCATGCAATGCCCCACGAAGACGCATTGTGCAACTGGTAGACTTTCTCTTCCTTGTCTTCCCATGTTTACCCCTCAATTTTAAAAAAAAATTCATCCAAGTCCATACTCTCGGGATATCATCCACCATGGCTTGCAATGTTGGTTCCGCTAATCCTGACATCGCGGGGCTAGGGGTAAGTGCTCGGTGACCCAGAGTCCAAACCTCAAGTAACCCTTGATTAGATCATGATCTCGTTTGCCCTTCAAGCAGGTCTCTCTCTTTGCCTCTCGATCCTCTCCTTATCGCTATGGAAGTCTGCCGTCTTGGCTGCAGATCAAGTCGGGGCGTCTATGCTTCGCGACATTACTGATACCGTCGCCCTCATCCAAGCCCTCAACATCCGTTGGGGAGAAATTGATCGTGCTGATTTGACGGTTGCTATCAATACACTGGATGACCATCGTCCGAATTCGAGGCTCAGGGATCTCTGCGAGATTTTTCTGGCAGTCCTAGATCAGCCTCCGCCACCAACAAGTGCCGCCGCTCTAAATCCCACGACATCCATTGGCAAGTGGATGTGGAAGTGGGCAAAAAATGCTGCTTTGAAGAAGAAATACATAGACGATCTACTCGCGACTATCAGTGACATACAAGTCGTCAACGGTCCGTGGATTGTTTATTACCCATATGCCCAAGGTCTCACTGACATCTCCTAGCAATCGGCCTGCTTATAGCCGCTCTTGCTCAGCACAAAAGCTTGAGCCTATATCATCTACACGTGGTATATGATACGGCCAGTTTCACAGGGTATGCCCAATCATAAGCTCCTACTCTGCCACGCAAAGTTGACGGTCGGCCCAGCGTCTCTATCTGTGCAAGCATTATCAACGTTTCCGCTTCCGCACACAACCTCAGGTGGACCAGGACCTTTGCCATGTTCGCCTACCTTTTTCTCTTCTTCTCATTCTCTGTTGTTTTTGGTATCAAGTTGAGCAACTGGGACGAGAATGTGACCGGCAAGTGTTACAATACCAGGCGCATCAGTTCTCCCAATGGTTCTCACCCCTCGAGTGACATAGCATACCTGGCAGTCACTTGCTTTTACTCTATATATGCGCTTTGGAGTTGTAGTACGAGTGCGTTCCCCATTCTTGCATTAGCCTGTTTCTCAAAGCAGCCTTTCCAGTCAGACCTTGCACGACGTTTTACACGCAAATGGGAGGCCTTCTTGGGAAAGTTGAGAGTGAGGGAAGTAATCCAGCGGGGAAGATTTTACGCGTCAATCTTTTTCCCAGTCTCTATGCATCCCAGCATTCTTGTCCTAAGTGGCTACTTTACCGTCTTGGCTCCTCCCAGACCTGAGATTCGAGTCTGGGTACTCGTGCCCTTAGCCATGTTACAGTACCCTCTCCACCTATACATGGCCATCGCCATCAGAAAAGACAATGACAGGTTTCTCGAAGGAGGTTCTGAGAACGATTGGGGCTTTGGGCAGATTGTTGCGCTAGTACTATGCGCGGCTACGTGCATCGAGTGTATCAGGGGAGTTTCTGGTAAGCGTGATCTCTTCGTTTGATTGTATTCACCAATACTAAATCTCTCTAGACTATAGAAAAGCTGTTGGAGCTGAGTCTACCCAGCCGCAAGGCACACCGGCACGCAGGGAGACTGTCTAGTTGTCCAGAGCCTATACCAATGCCGGCAATTGGCCGGCCGCCACTGTACTATTTACCCATCACCAGATTGGACTAGAGAAGAACAAATTATAGCATCTGAAAAATCGTCTTCCCAATACGTGATAGAAAGTGACTTGCCCCCTGCTCGCCTCCCCCTGTCTACTCCTACTCCATGAATAACCCTCTGTTAAATTACTTGCCATGTACTAATTTCTAGTGACAGTTCCATGATGCCCAAGCTTGCTAGCTGCCGAGAGGACAAGCAGGTCCCATAATGGCAAAAATACAACTTACCAGTGGCGAGAAATGGCCTACGCAAGTCATTTGGCTACACTGGAAAAAGCTACCCGAACATCTCTGTCAGTGGGCCTGTTGTGCGGTTTGTTAAAAATGCCAAGTAGTGTTTGCAGGGGAATTCATTTTCTGAACAAAAACAAACAATCAGGCGCACGCAAAGAATAAACAGCATATTTGCCGTTTTCACCATCACGTTCATCCTCCAACATCAGCACACACTCAGTAAACATTCTTTGCCACACATTAACTTTCATGCTTCCAAAATCAGAAATATCTCGTCATCGAGGCTACAGAGATGTCCCCCGACAGGCCATCCTCGAAGACGGGTGTATCATAGGTGGGGACTTGGACTTGAGAGGTCCTCTTCCGCAAGAGAATTAAATATTTGGTCGATTGGCTGTTGAATACATGAGAGAGATTATATTTCCCTTTGTCCGATCGATCGTATTATCGGGAAATAAAAATGTTGCCTGTACATATGGGGGGCCGTAGGGCTTAGTCGACCAAGACCGGGGATCACCAGCAAACTCACAACGACGGCCATCCGGAACACCCAATAACATATCACCGAAGAAAGACATTGCTCAAGTCACATCTCGGTACAGACTCGACATTGCTTTTATACATATGATACACTGAAAACCCTGCCCCGTCACTTCCATCGCCTCCACTTCAACCTGCAACACCCAACCACCCGAGATCAACGTCAACCAAACGACATCGTTCAGCATCTCAATCCTCACTTCTCTCGAACCCGCACATCTCGGTTACAAACCCAAACTCCAAGTCATTGCGACACTCAACCATCCCAGGCATTGGATCAGGCCGCGTCCAAGGCGCCCCGCGCCTTGAGCTGTGTCCGGTCCAGAGACTCCGATCCTTTGCCTTGTGAAAGAGAGGTGTTATTGCTGCAGCAATCGTCCCTCCATTTCTGAGGTAGAATCGAGTGACTGGAGGCCACTCACCACTCCCATTACATATCTCAAGTAAGTTGGTCTTGTTGGGAATTCGATCCTGTTCGATGCAGGTTGTCAAGTGCTTGCTCAGCTTGACGAACCCTTCCCTGATAAACTTGTAGTTCTCCATAAACTCTCGAGTTTTGGGTGAAACTCGTTCCAGCTCAGATTTATGCGACTCAAGCCAGATAGGACCATGGCCGATATAAAACGTGAGGGCCTTCATCTGCAAGTAACCCTCTTTCCGAAGAGCGTACTGCATTCTCGGGCTCAAGAATCCACCGAGGCATTGCCCGCAGGTACATCCGTACTTGAGCCTCAACGTCGTCTGAATCTCGGTAGCGCCAGGGATGCTTTGGAATTCGTACTTTGGTGTGGTGAAAACCCGCGAGATGATGTCCTTTGAGACCCTGTCGAGGTCACAAATATTGACGCCTTGAAGGATAGCGAGCGATTCGATTTGCTCAGGACTAAAACCTCGAAAATCGTCAGACACCGCATATGTCTTGGAGCCTTCGGTCCGAGTCGTTCTTGACTTCTCCATCGACATTTGGAGCGCTTCAAGGGGTGTGTATCCCTCTCTATTTGGGGCACAATTCATATCGTACCACTGGCGGAGAGCATATGCAATCGATTTAGGCCAGGCCCGCAAGGCGAAAAGATGCAGAATCGTGTTTGCATCTTCGTCAACAGGAAACCCGGGTTTGTTCTCCATCCGAGGTCGCATGTCGGTTTGCATTAGCCGAACACATTCCGAGTCAACCAACTCAGGATCCATGAGCCTGGCAAAGGACACCGCTATTGAGTATCGCACTATAGAAGGGCGATTTGGGTCACAATCATATTTCAGATTCTTTGAGGGATGGCTCGGGTCGTCTGTGAATGCAAACCAGTCAGACCTCCCGACACGCTTGAAGCCCATCGAGCGGAAGAACCGTTCAGCAGCCTCAGTGGCCACTACCATCTTATGTGGACGCTCAACTTCTGTAATCTCTCCTTCCATGATGTATCTTGGCTTAGCCAGAACAAAGAACTTTGTCGACTTGCGTCGGGCCTTGCTGAGAACGGCGTTGACAAGCTGCGTCCCGATCTTTTGGCGCTGATGTTCAGGCTCGATTCGAATATACTCCAAGAGAAGAATATCTTCACTGGAGAGTTCGTTTCCCCAGACGCCTGTGCCCTTGTTGAAAGTGTGCTCTCGAAACTCCTTGCGAAGGCGACCATAGCGATCGAACAGCTCGAAAGCAAGCTCCGAGGTTCCTCGAGTTGGTTCTTCCATCGCTATGGAAAACTTGCGGCGGATTTGCAGTCGTCGAATCAACTTGGCCTCGCAATATCCAATCCAGTTTCCTTTCGCAAATGCAAGGCCATCGATCTGTTCAAGCCACTCGACATTGGCGAAGTCATCGTGGAACGGTAGGCCAATCAGGTTTGATAAAGCCTTGGTCTCTTCACCAAGCTCTGAATCATGGTTGCTATATTTTGTCAGTCCATTCATTATTGACAGTTGTAGAAAGTAACTCACGAGGTGCTGGAGTGTGATGGATCAGTCTGGTCTCCCGAACTCGCAGCCTGAGTCTGAGATTTGGCCTGCTTATCTCGACGACCGAGATACTTGCTCGACTCGGGGTCATTTCGTTCCGCCTTGTAATCCGATCGTGCAGATACAATGATCCTGACGGGCATATCTGCTGGTTCTTCGATAGAGTCAGCGGTAGAGTCAGGGCTGCGGCTTGGCGACTTCTTGTTGGTTTTGAGGATGGCACCCTCGAGAGGGCTTGCAGATCTCTTTGACGAGACCATGCTTGGGGCCTCAGATCCGATGATTGCAATGGGGAAGCACAAGTAGAGAAAGGAAAAGGAAAAGAAAAAGAGGTGGGGTGTTGGATCTCGACATAAACATGGGAGTGGAGGCTAGAGTTAAAAAGGGGGCAAAGGCATTACCAGTGGCGAGCAGTGACGGCCAGCTGATGACAGAAATCAACAGTACAACGGGTTTCTTGCCTAATATTTCCACAAAACTCTTGCCTAATCACAGATATTAGCTATGCAGCATCTATCCTAACCATAAGCGGCATACATATCACTACTCCCAAGGATCAGTGACCGTATTCTCTTCCTCTACACGCCGAATCCGAGTCAAGACATTTATATCACTTAAGGGGCGTACTTATTTATGTGAAAGGATTATTAATTTTGATATGATACTACAAAAGGGATCAAAAAGTACTAGCAGCAAACTACACAATCAGACGAGACATCTCCATCTCTCGCACACCTCTATACACTCAACCCCAAGGCTTCAGTTGCTACCATCGAGGAACCAAGCAGGAAAAGCACCATTGCCCGAAGAATGACCCTTCTTGGCCTTGTTAGCCTTGTTCTGGCTCTGGCGGTCATTCTTAGCCTGAGCTCTGGCCTTCTCGCGTGTAGCCGCGGCCTTCTGGCGCTCATTCTCAACCTTCTTGTCCTCATCTTCGACCTGCTGACGCTCAGACTTGATCAAGTTGGCAAAGTTGGCCATGGCCTCCCGCGCTGACGCTTGGTAACAAAGTCTCCTGCTACGAGGAAGCGTGCTACATCATTAATGTATTGGCGGTTGGCGTAGGCTGCGCTCTTGGACTGCGTCACAGGGATTATCTCCAAGAGGTCCATGAGCTCCTGGGCCCTGCCACATGACACCTTTCCCATTGTGATATACTGAACACCAACCCCTCCGGGGTGTCCCTTGGAGGACTTCAAGGTACAAGGCGTGTGGTTGAATGCCTTTCGCACCTCGTAGCTGCGAAACTCTTGAGTAGATCCATCGTAGATGGTGATGGCCCAGAAATAGCGGAATCGCATGTTAGTGGTTTGTCCAGTGATGTAAATCGTCACCTCCTCTTCCACCTTCTCTTCCGCCTTCTCTGCCACCTTCTTGCCTCCCTTCGTTGCGACAGTCTTCTCCACCTTCGCCACCGGCTTCTCTTCCTCCTCGACAGGCTCAATAGAGTCACCAATGGTCGACTCGTACCAGTCGAAAGACAGACGGATAAACTTTCTACCAGGCGCCATCTTGAATTGAGTTTGTGATAGTGGAAAGAAGTTTAGCGTGAGGCAACTGCCGTGTCTTTGAGGGGGGTGCAAAGTTTACCTTAGGTGACTAAAGTGGGATTGTTGTTGTAGATGGTGCTGTGTGTTTGATGCTGCGACTTGAGATATTTACTTCTGACCTTGGAAGCTGCTCGTTATATATTCCGAGGGTAATTATCCGTCCTCATAGACAATTCTCTTGATCATGAATCTTTGCATGTTGTCACAATGGTTTCACTATTTTGAACAAAGAGGTGGCTATGTGAGTCTGTGTTCTACCATCATGTTCAAAATTATTCAAAAAACTCTTTCAAGGTCAGTTTGCCTGGATTCATTAAGAACAGACTCAATACGGAAGACACCAACAAAGGTGTTGAAAGGACAAGCCGCAGTTAGACAACGCCTTTGTTGCTGACAACAGGACAATTCTCCAAGTTAAACTTGATCAACTCAGCACCTCCTTAGGAGATACGCACAGATCCCGTTTCAGTTCAGATTCCACAGAGAACACGCGCGTGTTACTAAACGAGACTGGAAAAAAAAAGTAGACTACCCGCGGAATGCACACCCTTGCCTAGGTAAGCTCGGGTTAAACGACTACGCGTTCCGAATCCGAGCATAGATCGCATCCCCACAGGGCATCCGCAGCAGGGACTACGAGTTCTCTCACCTGAACCAATGGATAGAAGCGATGTCTTACGCATCTCTTTCCGCATCTTCAGCTGTATCCCTTTCTGGGGTACAACATGGTATAAAGTCAATCAACCCCCATGGCAGCAATCTCATCTCAAGACTCAACCTGTTGAGCCTCATTCCTTCGTTTCACAGTCGTTCTTTAACTTCCCAAGTCTTTCCTTCATACAGTTGCTTTTACTTTCTTTTCTGTTGCTCCTTGAAATTACGACGCCATGTTCCTCCAAGACCGAGCCTCCGAGTCTGCCGACGCCTCAAGCGGGTTCAAGCTGTACCACTACGATCCGACGATACCGGGCGCCGTAATCTTCATGCTATTGTTCCTTGCGACAACCGCCTTTCATTTCTGGCAATTGATTCGACCCCGATGCTGGTTCATGCTCCCACTGGCCATTGGCGGCCTATGTAAGTCGCACCTCGTCCTCTCTTGCAACCACAAGCTAACCATACCCAACAGTCGAGGTTGTAGGATACGCCGCTCGCGTTAAATCAGGCACGCAAAGTCCCGACTGGACACTCGGTCCCTTTATCATGCAGGCGACTCTCCTGCTCGTCGCGCCCGCTCTCTTTGCCGCTACGATTTACATGGAACTTGGAAGGATCATTGCCATGGTGGATGGGGAGGGGCACGTCAAGATTCCCCTAAGGTGGTTGACCAAGATCTTTGTCATTGGTGATGTCTTTTCCTTCATGCTTCAGGGAGCCGGTAAGAGGGATGCCTTGCGTCTTGATATCTTGGTACTGACGATGAGTTACAGGGGCTGGTCTACAAGCTGGAGGCTCACTCGAAGCCCTGGACAACGGGTCCAAGATCGTCGTCGGAGGTCTTTTCGTTCAGCTCATCTGTTTCGGCGTTTTCATCGTCATAGCAGTGACATTCGATCTATCCATCCGAAGAGCTCCAACCGTCCGTTCACTAGGAGGCGCTCCCTGGAAGAAGCACATGATGGCTCTGTACATTGGCAGTGTCTTTATCATGGTACGGTCAGTTTTCAGGGCTATCGAGTACATCCAGGGTTTTGACGGATATCTCCTCAGCCACGAGCCCTACATGTACGTCTTTGACTCTGTCTTGATGTTCATGGTCATGGCTCTGTTCAACTGGAGGCATCCGGCCGAGATTATGGTTTATCTGGGTCGGAGCACGCCTGACTACAAGATGGACCCTGTTTCTGCAGCTTAACAACATAGAGTTCAAGGAGTCAAGTTGACGTTTAGGGCTCTGATAAACAGGCTATGTTTTCATACTTGTCGGCTTAGTGGACACAGTGACGAGGGTATATAGAGTATAGACAGCGAACTTGCATGAATTGATCAGGGTCCAGTTTACCATTACCAACACCAGTCTATTCATCTTGACGTAAGCCGGTCACCTTTGAAGGCCACTCAATCCAGGGTCTCCAGTAACTCCCCAGCAGGTCATCAATAACCTCGACAATGTCCTTCCCCCACCCCTCCAGAAACCAATAATCATCCAGGTCGTGCAGCAGCGCACCAAAAAAAGCAAACAGGATCAATGCCGGGGGTTGTCTCTGATGCAGCAGAGTCAAGTAGAGTTGGGGAGCAAATATGATGAACAGCAATGGCCCAGACCAAAGCCGATTGAATCCGGCCTCCTCCATCGGATCGATGCCTGAAAATTGAGCCATGAAGAGTCTACACTTCCTGAGTATTCTCAGAGCCTCTTCGTATGTTGGAGCATCAGGGGTACCATCCCAACAGCTCCGGAGGTGACAGAGACGTTCGTCCTCAGGGTCAGGCTTGGCGTCTGGATCCAGCTCAAGCCAGTTGCCTACCGTCATCAGCTTGCTAAGGCGTCCAGATTTGAGAACCTTGTGGTTTGGCTTCACAACAGTTCGAACTCCAGTGACCATGGGGATCCATTCAACTCCAAGCATCCGGTCCTTGCGACTCAGGGGGTTGGGGTGAGGCTCCAGGCCATCACTCAGTCGCCCTGAGATTCCGAACACGTATAGAAGATTGAGGGTCGACCAGATAAAAACTGCTTCGCCGTTTTTGTTGTTGAAATGGCTCAGGGCTTCTTGAAACCCTCTCAGAGCCTTTGTGTGGTGGACGGCAGCGTCTGCCATGTGCCGATGTTTGTCGGATTGGATCAGATAGGCTCGGTGCAATGCCGCCAAGCTGAGAATGGCATTCATCACGAATGGGTGCTCGTATCCTGACTGCGGGACCATGATTTGCCAGAAGTTGTGTTTGTCGTCACCTTTGAATAGCTCGAGGCTTGTTGCAACAGTCCAGTGATGAAGAAGGGCCATATCGTGGATACAGAAGCTCGATTGCGAGGAACTCTGAGAGGTACATCCAACAAGGACTGTTCTGTAGCCCGGGTTCAAACTTGTCGAACCGTGTTGATGGTTCGAATCTGGAGTCGATGCTGCTTGACTCGAGGCATAATCATCTCGACCCAACGATGGCGGCGGAAGCTCTGGGGGTGGTCTAGGTCTCTCTGGATATTTGCACCTTACACCACGTCGAACACAGGTGCTACAACATGGTTTTTCTTCGCCACACTGATGGACATGTGAGCTCACTAGGAACTTGCGAGGGTTCAACAGCAAAGAGGGCATATAATATTCAATCAAAACTCCAGTGATTTGGCTAGGTTACTCATTTGGGTTTACGCATTACATATGCTATCTTCACGGTCTAAAACTTTGCTCTAAAGGGTTAATAACTTTTCATTAAACCTTTATCCTAAACCCTATCTTCTTATCCGTTGGGAAGCTCGTGAGTCAAGCTTCTCGCTCACTGACTTTCTATCTAAACCTACTCCAAGGAGCAAAGAAGCTCCTGTAACCACATGTCTTCTTGCCGTTAGCGAGGAATATAGCCTCTTTAGTGTGAAATTAGTGATTATTCTTAATTCGCTAGGCGAGGTTATTAAAGAGTTATTTTTAATAATTAATAAACTTCTAATCATTAGGCGCGAGAAAGAATTATATCTCTAGTAATTAATAGCCGAAAAAGACTAAATTAACCCTTTAAAGGTTTAATAAAGGTTATAAGACTATAAGGAGTTTCCCTAGCTCGAGTAGTTAAAGGAGGCTAGTCTCCTTTAAGGAGGTAAAGGTAGCCCTAAGATTTAACCCTAATAGGGTTAGTATATCTAGGGGATATAAGAACCTACTTTTATACCGCGTTGCTTCTAGGCTTAGGTTATTTAGTAGTAAAATAAATCGGGTAATTATTATAAGAGTTATTATCTTATACTATGCTATGCTATACTATTACTAGTAATAGTAACTTGCTATTACGAGAACGGAAAGTAGGCCGCTTTTATTATTACTAACTAGCGATATATTTAAGATAATATAAGGTTTATTAAGGCAGAGTATTAAGCGTAGATATATCTATAGAGTATATTTTAATATTAACTTTTATATTAAAAGGCATTAGGCATAATGGTTTAATTATATTAAAAACTATATATCTTTTGCTAGGTTGCCTTAATCTACCTTTGGGTATGCTATGAGGTTAAATAACTTTAATATTCAATCAAAAAAAAGAGAAACATACTTTGACTCGACGTCTTCTACAGTCAATACAACCATGCCTCGACTTGGTGTGTGGCTTGCGTCGTTTCGATAAGTAATCCTCAGCCGTTTCGTCCAGGGGACTCATGGGGGCGTTCAGCGGCATGCGAGTAAGAATAAAAGGTTATTCAGCGGGGTTGCCTAGCTACAAGGACACAGTAATAAGAGAGGGAACGAGAACCGAGTGTGAGAGGAAGCAAGATGTACCCGAGGCAGCGAGTTGGGACACATCCAAGGCGTGGTTCCACGCAGCTAAACGAACCCGGTTAAACGAGGTAAACGAGGTATACGAGGTTATCCGAGATGCCAAGAACAGCTCCACTCGATTTGTATAAAGCAAAGGCCATGTTCCTACAGAGCCAAGACATGCTTACCGTCGCCAAGCTTTCGCTTCTTGGCGCTTGGCGTTGAAGTTGTGATTACGGAGCACCGCAAAGACCATTGAGGAAGAGGGCACCAGAACCACGCGACAAGGATAAGATATAAATAAGACGCCAGAATGTAAGATTCTAATCACTTTATAGTATTTACTTACTCTTATTATGGATATTTTCTTAAACAACTTCAGGGGAGAAGACCCTAACAAGTCTATCCTAGCATCTCTGTCACGGCAGGAAGACCAATGGTAGTTGCCAGCATGAGCCAACAATGAACACAGGGAAACAGCAAACAACCACTCCTTCTCTTTTTAGACCGAATATCACATGGACAGCTAATTTCACTGTAGGCAGGCAATGGGCTCAGATCCTCCCAACTTGAACCAGTCAAACAAACAACATCCATCCACACCACATCATACACCATCCTCCAACAGTATCGCCTTTACAGACAACATCACTGCATCCCTGATACGATACCATGATTCCAGAGGCGGCAATGCGGAGAATGTCGCTGGAAGAGACGCCCGAGAATGATCAACCCGAGGAACGTCAAGACGCCATGGATACCGAGGCCGCTGATCTCTTCGAGGACATGGACACTGATGAAACCCGCCCAGATACGGCCGAGCATGATGCTGAGGCTGAGGGATATGATCCAGACGACGACGGCGAGGACTTGGATGACGAGGACCTGGATGACGACGAGGACTTGGAAGACCCCGAGGACGCCGATGAACCCTACAACTAGAAGAGACAGCTTCAGTACGAACTCGATGTCTGGTTGGAGACCGAGTTCTCAGAACGCTTTCTATCTCACATCTATGGACCTCCACCCGATGATCTAATGCCCGATCCCCCAAGGGCTCCTACCCCTCGACCCATACCAATCCCCCGAGAGAACCTCCACTTTGAGTTTGACGAAAATGCCCCGGCCGTATCCTCTATCGCCTTCCTCGTCATCATGCTCGAACCAGAAGCTCCAGGAGAGAAGTGTCAGTGGTCCTTTGCGATGCGCAATTATACAACCGACATGTGGCACAGTCAGGTCTTGTACGTCTCGCCTGGGACTGGGCCCGGACCTGAGCCGAAGCCAGAGTTGAGCGTCGACGTACATTATCACGACCCAACCCAACTACCCAACTACGTCGAGATGATCGTTTTCAAAGAACGCATGATCCCCCACCGAACCGCCGCGAGGATCATCGATGCCTGTATGGCCGTGAAGATCCCTGATTGCGGTCATCGGGAATGTCCCAGCGCTGACTATGTTTTGGATGTGGTCGCCGAGTTGGAGAGGCTTGGGGCCATCGATCTATTCGACATGCACGGGTTGCTGACCCAGACGGCAAAGTTCGGTATCAATCCGCTCGAATCGGATGAGGAGGTGGTGGAAGGGGGTCAGTAGGTTTATGATGACAGTTGATGAGTCTAGGCATAAGAATTGAAGAATTGTTTCTGCCTCATGCCAGTCTTGACATGAGAATTCGATGGGTTGCAGGATATTAGAACCTAAATATCAATTAACCTTGTGTCTACCTTGGATTTCTCCTCGTCACTCTGAGACTGCTCTTGTGTCGCAAGATCAAGATGATTGAAAGACTTGCTAAGGATAAGCAGCTATAATGGCGAAATATTCTGCTAACTTATGTTTTATCCCTACTAAACCAACACATCAAGTATCGCCCCTCATTCAGACCTCCTCCTTGGTGTCTCTAAAATCCCAGTCCTTGAAAGCAGGAGGCCTAGCACCCCCAGCAATATCAGCCTGCTGCACAAACCGCCTAATTTCAAGTTCTTCCTCATCAGACAGTTCAACATCCAGAGAAGCCCAGTTCTCGTCAAAGTACTTGACCCTCTTTGTCCCGGGAATGGGAATCACATCATCACCCTGCTTCAACAACCAAGCCAGGGCCAGCTGAGCCGTTGTAACGCCCTTCTTATCAGCCAGAGCCTTAAATTGGCTGACGATCTGCATATTCTTCTCACGGTTCTCTTCGCCGAAGCGAGGGATTGACTTCCACCTCATGTCTTTTTCATCTCCAGCTGCTGTTCCTTCGACAAAGTTGGTGGTGAGAAGACCTCTACCAAGAGGCATGGCTGCCACCACGGCGACACCGAGCTCGCGGCACGTCTGGATAAGGTGAGTTCCCTCTGCTCCTTCGGCTTCGAGCTCAAAGGGTGAGTATCCGATCTGTACGGCGGCGACGGGGGCGATCTTGATGGCTCTGCGGAGGGTGGTTGAAGTGACGGCTGACAACCCGATATGCTTAATTTTCCCCTCGCTGTTGATGGTTAGGGTGTTACACGTGGATGGCAAATAGATACTATCACTTACTCTTGCAGTTCCTTCAAAGCACGCATAGTCTGCTCAATAGGTGTCTCGGGGTTGGGATGATGCACATAGTCTGCCATGGTCAGCTTATACCAAATCTCCTGACAGCCCAAGGTTGACCTACAGAGATCGATGTAATCAACATCCAAAAGTCTCAAACTCTCAGCACATGCCTTCTTGGCATACTCATATGACGTGTTCAGCTCAAGAGTCTTGCTCCCTTTGACGAAACCAAACTTGGTCGCGAGAAAGATGTCGTCTCGCTTGCCTGTGCGCTTGAACCATTTTCCGATGAGCTCTTCACTGTCACCGTAGAGACTACTCACAGTCAGCTAAATATCCTCAAAGATCGTATTTATACTTACTCGGCGCTATCCCAAAAGGTTGATCCAACTTCATGCGCGTGATCGAGGAGGGCGAATCTCTCTTCGTCGCTAGGGATGGAGCCGTAGGTGCCAAAGGACAAACCCATGAGACCGAATCCCAGCTGGGGAACCAACGGGCCATTCTTCCCGAGAGGAACAAGGTGAGTAGATTTGGAAGGCATTTTGAAAGAGTACTTGAGGTTCAGTTGATGTGAAGGTGTCAAGAAAGCTGCTGATCTTGCCGTTCACCTTCAACTGAAGAAGACTTATATAGTCCATCTCTCATTATACATGCGGGCTCCAAAAGAATCCGAAACCCGTCTAAACTCCATGAATCAATATTAACTCCGTCAATTACGCAAAAGAAGGCATGAGACTCACAGTTCTCAAGAGGTTGTCGTCGCTCTAAGTGGAAGCTGACCAATCACAGCGCGCCATTTCCGAGCAGCCCAATGGGTCAATAATGGTGCCGATCAATCCTGGGCTGACCCTTTAATTGCTGACGTCTCTTCCCTCTTCATGCCAAACCAAAGAAATGGCACTCTTTCCGAGCCAGCAAATATAAAAAGACTGTCCACAGGGTTTATCCAACCATGTCCTCTCAGGTTACACCTCCAGCGTCCAACCGCAAGCCCCGGTCTAAAGTCAAGTCGGGATGTAAAACCTGCAAGTGAGTGGCCCTCTCGGGATCAATTGGCTCAGACTGATTTGTACAATAGAGTCCGCAAGGTCAAGTGTGACGAAGGTCGTCCTGCTTGTCGCAGATGTCTCTCAACAGGTCGCGTCTGCGACGGCTACGGAATCTGGGGAGGAGGAAACGCGCGTTGCGCCCAGAGACAAGGGGGTCTCTTTGACTCCAAGGCCAAAGACGGACGCGTTCCTATCTACCCAATGTCAATATCTCGCCCCGTTCAACCAAGTCTCGCCTTGACTCTGAGTCCTCAGCAAAAGATCTACTTTGACTGGTTCAAGTGTCGGACAGCGTCCAAGCTGCCGGGAACCTTCACGTCGAGCTTCTGGAACACCCTCGTCTTTCAAGCCGGGTCATCCGAGCCTGCAGTCTTGAACGCCATTCTCGCCTTGAGCTCTGTTCACAAGGGAGATGCCATCGGAGTAGGTCTGCAGAAAAGTCGCCAAGATGCTCTGAGGAATGAGCAGGAACAGTTCACGCTGCAGCATTACGTCAAGGCGATAAGTCATCTCCAGCCACACTTTTCAACAAAGGATAGAACCTCTTGTCGCATCGCTCTTATTGCTTGTATCGTGTTTGTTTGCATGGAGTTTCTTCGAGGTCACTTCAAGACGGCACAACTTCACCTCGCAAACGGACTTGAAATCTTGGGACACTTGCAAGGACAATCCGACCCAAAGTCTGGGATTCTCACTCTAAAACCATGTCATGATCCAACAGATGATTGGATCATTGAAGCTTTCTCAAGACTGCACATACAAGTCGAGCTCTTCAGACACCTCTATCAACACCCATGCACCATCCTTCAACCAGCTTTCGATCCTCAAAGGACTCCGACTAGTCATATCCGCTCCCTCAGCGACGCCTGGAGGCAAATGGAGCCGATTCTTAACAACATTTTTCATCTTACACAACAAGCCCGTCAACATCCCCTCACAACAAGGGAACACACCTCTCAACAACTCATAAAGGCAAAACTAGCCCAATGGCTAAACATGTTTGAGGCCTTCAACAAAATTCAACCGTGCGAAGGATCCGGTGATCTAGAAAAGGCCTACCAGGTCCTCCGCGTCAACCACACCATGGCAACCATCATGGCAGATACATGTCTACACACGGATGAATCAATATACGACGCCTACACAGACCGGTTTCTGTTATTGATTACACAACTAACAAGACTTTGGGTGGTATCTGCAGAAACCGAGGATTTCTCACTCAACTGGGATCTTATGTACATGCCCAGATCCATCATCGATATCGGCTGGATTGCACCCCTCTACTTCACAGCCGTCAAGTGCCGCGTCCACCGCATCAGGTTACAAGCTATTAAGCTCTTACCATGCAGCGGCCACAGAGAAGGCATCTGGGATTCAAATATAGCAGCCTGCGTCGCGAGAAAGGTCATGGAGATGGAGGAAGGTGACTTCTACCAAGGCCTCGATCTGGGAGATGACTTTGCCGTGGACACCCTTCCGCGGCCGCAGGACTTGGCCTTGCCGTTGATACCAGAGTCACGCAGGTTGAATGAGGTTGAGCTGGAGTTGTCGGGTGCTCCGATGGATAGGATGCTGCTGTTTTGTAAGCAGCAGCAGCATGGGGTGAAGCGGAGGGTTCTTATATCGCAGTATAGCGTATTGTTGCAGCTATGGGTAGATACGTGATGCAGAGTAACCTAATCACAATAATATAGACTGGATAATACTTATATCGGTGCCATAATAAGGGGGATCATCAGAAGCGAGTTGATACATGCCTTGCTTAACTTTGAATGATTTATACATTGTATTATTGTTATGATCATTTTAAAAACAACTTTAGTTGTGAGAGTCTGCCAAAAGACTCTCGTTAGTCAGTCATATAGCAAAGTGAGTGTGTCAAATATCAGTCCCAAAATGCCGAGTTGCACCACCGTGTTCATCTTGCATGTGTTCACGGTGCTGTTGAAACAGATTGAGTGATTTACGACAGCATCCCGAAGCTCGAGGGTAATTATCCTCGAGCCAAATAACCGGAACCAAAGTAGACGTTCTCGGCATCTTGAATGGTACCTATGTTCAGGTTCACCAAACACAACATTCGAACACCGCCCAACCATGTCTGATACAAAACCAAGTCAATTCACATACCCGTTTAACTACAACTCTACACCTGTAAATATCATATTCAATATCTCGGAAAAAAGACAAAACATCAGTGGGGCTCACTGCACATGTGCAGCTGGCCATGCACTCATTTAGCCTATATACAAACATCCCAACCACGAGATGTCAATCCAACATCGTCCGTCCCCTCACGATAGCCTCACTTTCAAAAAATCAAAGCAAAAATATGTCATCCCACGTTTCTGCCTCTGATCCTCGCATCGCCAAGGTGTTGCAGATAATTCTCGACCGTGGAGTTACAGGCGTCTCTGTTACGGCTTACTACCGTGGCAAACCCGTCATTGAGGGCACTGCAGGATATGCAAACGTGGAGAAGAATCGCCTTGTTGATAAGGATACCATCTTTCCTGTGTTTTCGACGACAAAAGGTATTACTGCGTTGGCTGTTCATATCCAAGCCGAGAAGGGGTTGCTTCGTCTCCATGACCCGATCTCCAAGCACTGGCCCGAGTTCGGTGCCAATGGCAAAGAGGCTATCACCGTTGAGCAGGCTCTCTCGCATCGCTCTGGAATCCCTCAGATGCCAGAGGATGTGACCCCTGAGCTCATGGCAGACTGGGAGTGGATGACAGAACGGATCGCCAACTACACACCCATCTTCCCACCTGGAAAGTCCAACGCCTACCATGTATTGGTATACGGCTGGATCCTTGGAGAAATCGTCCGCAGGACAGATCCCGAGCATCGTCCATTTGGCCAGTTTGTCAAGCAAGAGATCTTTGAGCGGCTGGGCGTCGACAAGGGCATCTTCTACGGCGTGCCAGACTCTGAGCTCGAGAGGGTCGCTACTTTGTACGGCAAGAACCAGGAGAGCATCGTTGACAAGTACAACGTCAACCCCTTTCTCGTGTTCCCGGGTCCCAGGCAGCATAACCTCAAGAGCATGCTGCAGGCTGTGGACCCGGGCGCAGGGGCCGTGACCAACTCAGCATCACTGGCTCGCATATTCTCCATGCTTGCAGAGGGTGGCGAGTTGGATGGTGTGAGAATACTATCTCCGGAACGCGTCAAGACCTTTTCAAGACCACGAGAAGGTGTTCACGACATAGACGAAATCTTCACCGGCCCAGTACCCTTCGGAGCTTCTGGATTCTGGGTCAGACAGGAAGGCATGTCTGATCCCATAGTGGGAAATCACGATAACATCATCTACAGCCCAGGAGCAGGAGGATCCATTGTATGGGCCGATCTACGTGATAGATTGTCAGTGGCGATTGTGAACAACCACATGGACGCTGGAGTGTCGGTTGATCCTGAGCCGATCTGGGCGGTGCTTGGCCGTGCTGTGCGTGAGGTTATTGCAGATCTGCAAGGCTGAGATTAGAACTAGATGGCATGTTTTTGCATGGTTATGCCTACAACAGTTAAATGATAGAAAATTAAATAGACAGGCCTTGAATGACTCGGATAGAAACATATGTTGAAACGCCTTCTGGCTGCATGAGTTGTTATCCTGGATGTCGTCCCATGCAAAGATAAGATGATATTCAAGAGCCTCATAGCTCAAATAGTCGTCAAGCATGGACTTCAATCCCAGCAGTCAAATCTCTAAATAGGCCCAAGTCTCGACCTGAGGCGGGCATCTCAGCTCCTCAAACCCGTTCAATAGCCAAAAGCCACGCCTATCAACTGTGGATCCAGCCTAGCATTAGCGGTCAGGTACATCTTTTCTTTCCTGTGGCTAAGCGGCGCGGTTCCTTTTCGATATGTTATGTTAGTCGGCTCGAGGAGGCGGTGTGGATAGATAGAGAGGAGTGGTGAAAACGGTAAGTGGGAGGGAGGAGACCCGAGATGAGTTGGCGGTGACGGGGTCAAAGAAACGGCCGACACGACACGACACGACACGACATGCGAGAGATGAGTCGCCAACATGAATCAAAAAAACGGCGGTGTCGATTATGAATCGCATGGATGAAGGGTCAAAGCAAAAACCTTGGCGAAATCTGCATCTTTATTGAAACCTCCGTAAAATACTGTCGCCAATCTGTAGCTTCACCGTTTATGTTGAACCCCTTGCTGGCGCGATAAGATAAGCTTCCCCCGGTTGCCGACACCTCCAAAGTAAACAATCAATGCGCCAGCCGCGGGGCACAAACTACACCTTGATAGACCTCGCACACTTTCTCACACCCTTTTAAAAGGATACACCGCCCGCCATGGACTCTGAATCTGTCGTTTCTCAAGTTCAGCGCAAGATTGAGCTGCAGAGCCCAGACGATCTAACTTACCTCATCGCAAACGTCCGTCGCGCGGCAGCAGAGCGCCTTAACGAGGCTTTCCCAGTAGTCGAGGGTAATGATGGCGAAGATGAACTACGAAACCAGATTGAAAAGCTCGTCAATGAGGTACAACACCCCTCGATCACAATTACTCGATCAATCCCATCTAATGTGTATAGTACATCGACAAGACCTTCTCCCTCGCATCCCCAAACCTCTCGATAAACGGCCTCCCCGTATCCTCCGAATCCTTCCTCTCCGGCTCCGACGCCGAACCCGAACCTGTCTACGAACCCTTCGACACGCGCAAGCGTCGCCGCGTAGCCGACCTAATCACCCAAGAAGAAAAGCTCCTCGAAGACGTAGCAGCTCTCAAACGCTCCGTCCCCGCGACTGCAGCCGCAAACCAAGCCGAGCAGCTTCGCGACAGTCTAAAGCGCGACGATGATATGTTAGAGGCGCGAAAGAAGCAGGTTGCTGCTGAGGCTGCGGATGTGGATATTGACGTCAAGACACTCGAAAGGCAAGAGAGCGTCGAGGCAGGGTTCCGTAAAGCCGTCGAAGGATTAGGCCGATTGAAACGCGAGATGCCCGCCGTCGTGGCTAGGATGGAGAGAGCGCGTGTCGCGGGCGAATACGTCGTTACGCAAAGCCGATAAAGTTGGATATACCCAGGGCGGAAAACATGATATCAGGAGCAAATTATGGAGTTTAGGCGTCTAGGATCAAACACACAACAGAGCACAATACCAATCTTTCATCACACACAAGTTCAGAACTGCTTCTATTTTGTTGAGAGAACTAACGCAGTCATCATGAGGAGGAATAATAAGGGGCCAGGGAACACAAGCATCTCTCTCCAGAGAAAGGTCTAGAAACAAGAATAGGCTGTAACTAAGTACAGTCAATCTGAACAAATAACACGGCCATGGCTGTCTCTCAGCTTCCCTCAACAACTTCAACAACAACAACAACACGCTCCCCACCCTATGACCCTCCCGTTCCTCCGTGTTTTTATCCTTGTAATCCCGCTCTGGCATCAACCCCAGTTTGTTGAAAAGACGCATCATAAAAAAAAAACGAGAGAAGAAATCCGGTCTATATCAAGACGCAGAAGAAACGTTCCGTCTATCAATGATGGACAGCCACCCTCAAAAACACATTCACTCACTCCTCTAAGCCGCAGCGGGCGCAGGCTGAGCAGCTCCGTCCTTATCAGCGACGGGGGCAACCTCGGGAGCCTTCTCACCCGCGGGGGCCTCAATCTCGGAGCCCTTGTTCTCGATGACCTTGTCATCCTGCTTCTTCTCCCACCAGGCGGGACGCGCCCACTGGGGGTCGTGCCAGGGGCCGGCATCGCTGTTCTCGCAGCCGCCCTGGCACTCGCAAGAGCCGCCAAACTGCTTGGGCAGGTTCTCGGCCTCGATCTGCTTGAGGAGCTCGCTCTTGTAGCCCGAGCCAAGAATGTTAATCTTGGACACGGTCACGGGGTCGAGCCAGCCCTTGACGATGCTCCAGACGGTGGAGAAACCCCAAGGAGCGTTGATCATGTAAAGCTTGCCCAGACGCTCAGGGTAGTAGTTCTGAGAGATGACTGAGGCCTGCTTGACGTACGAGTACACCTGGGGAACCTTGCCGATGGAGACACCCTTGAGGTCCATGATGGTGCAGCAGGTCTCAAGAAGATGGCCAGCCTTGCGGGAGCAAGCGGGAAGACGGGGGTCGGCGACGCGCTCGTACTCGACAGCAAGGTTCTGAAGCATACGCTCGGCGGTGGTGATCTTGTACATGGCAGTCAAGTCAATGCCGCCGAGGGTCTCGATGTAGATAGGTCGGCCATCCTACAAGTGAAGAAAAAAGCATCAGCATGTTATCCTCATGATAACTCTCCCCAGCGTCAGGACAGCATCATACCTTGTCGGTCTTGTGGTAGAACTGAGTGTAGTACTTGCTGATCTCAGCCTTCTCGGGGTAGTCCCAGGTAGGCACAGTCTCGTCCAGCTTGGTCTCCTTTCGCCATTTCTCAGTGTCCAAGAACCTAGTGGCGGTCAGCCCCCCTGTCGCGACCAGCGCATTTCTCGTTCCACCGCCAAAGAGGGATTCTCACATGGCTTTTGAGAGCTCGACGTCGAACTTGCGCGCTCGGAGGAATCGAAGCTGTGGAGGGGTCGATGTCAGCATGTTGTTGTCTCTCAAGCGCATTCGGAGCTGTGGTGGTGGTGGCCACTGCTTGCGTGTCATAGCGGGAAGCTTCTCATACCAGAGTCAGAGTGTCCAATCGATCAGTCAGGCCCTCAGCCTCGAGGAGCATCCGAAGCTGGTGAACCTTGGCGATCTGCTCCTCTGTGAGGTAGCCAGCGTGGCCATCCTGCTTCTCGGGTCCCTGGGTAGGGAAGTCGTAGTGGTCGTACTTGGGGTTCACATCCATGGTGATGGTGGGGTAGTTTTTTCGTGTATGAGCGAAGGAGGGGGAGAAAAGATGAGAGAAGATCGATCCGCAGAGCGAGTCAGCGGAACCGGAAGGGAGGGGAAAGGACGGGAGATGGCTCGAGGGGAGTAGTTGGAGGACGAGGTGAAAGGGGTGTCTTTCGTTTTTTAAGTCGTCGGCGTTGAGAAGCGTAATTAACGGTCTGTCTTTTGGTCTCCCCTAGAGATCTCTCCCGGTGGGACTTCGTCATGGGTGTCAAGAAGGTTACCCAAAGTGGGCTAGCTTCTGTTGAGGAGAATCAGGTGAGATGTCACATGCAATGCATGCTGGTGGCCGAATCTTACCTAAGGCATTTTTTCCATTTCGGTCCCGCTTCCGGATGTCGTCGACTTTAAGCCAGACCCTCTAGATTCGTCGGCTTCGAACAATCCCGAGTTGTAAATATTTACCTACTCGTCCCTCGCTTTCTATGGCGACCTCGTTTGTGGCATCATGAGGAATTCCCCGCAACGGATCACCCTCAATGCTGTGCGCCTCATCCACACTTCCGTCGCCGGTCAGCGGCCGCTGCTGGCTCATCGGTCATTCCACTTGACGGCCCCGGCGAGCCTCCCACGCAAGCGCAGCTTCTTCACCTCGAACCCTTTCCTCTCCCAAGCCAATGACGACTCCCGTTCAGCCTCGGAGCTAGCCAGAGACGACCAGACTCCCGCCGCCTCAAAAAGAAAACCGACGAGAGCAGCTACGGCTAAGAATTCTCTTCGGCGCGTCGCCATTATCGCCCAGCAGCCAAAGCGAGGCGCCTCCGCCCCGGGCAGCCCGACCGATGAGCCCTCCAACGTGGTCAGCGCAACATGCGTCTCTGAATCCTTCAAGATGCCTCTGGTACTCGAGATTCTGTCATCCCACGGCTTCGCAATCGATCCGGATGGTACTGGATTCGACGCCAACGAGGTACTCCACGCAAGAGGAGTCAATGGTGGGGACATCTTTGTCTTTCCTTCGGGCACAATCGTTACATGGTCGCTGCCTCCCGACGTTGTCACCAAGCAGATCATGCGCGCCGCCGAAGAAGCACACCCTATCGAGTCCCGCGAGTTCGAGGATCTCGAGTTCACCACCGACACAAACCGAGAGACGAGTGTCCTCAAGGGTGATGTGATTGTGCTGGGCACCCGTAAGGAGCACAAGGACAACGACACGCTGGACACCACTCTGGCAAAGGTTGCCTTTTCTTCGGGTCTCGCCCGTAGCACCAAGCTTGCTGTCCTCGAGACGGCTCTGACCAGCTACTTTGAGAGCACACGCAATATCCCCGAGATCCTCTCTCAGGGTGCAGGCGTTCCCCTCGGTCGTCGCTTTATTCTTCAAAAGACGGGCGAGCTTCTCAGTCTGCGTGCCCGTCTTAACCATTACTCCGAATTAACCGACTCGCTCCCTGATATCTTCTGGGATACCAGCTCCGAGCTCGGCCTGGAGGGGTACTACGAGCAAGTCGGCCGTGCCCTCGATGTAAACGTGCGCATCCGTGCACTAAACCAGAAGATGGATTATGCTGCCGAGATCGCCAGCGTTCTGCGCGAGATGTCGAGCGAGCAGCATGGTACTCGCCTAGAGCTGATCATCATCCTTCTCATCGCAGTTGAGGTTGTCTTTGAGCTGCGTCGCATCGTCCTTGAGTGGATGCAGGAGCGTGAGATGGCTGCGGATCTACCAAAGCATGTGCCATGAAACAGGAGGGCTATGTGTTTGTACGATTAGATGAAAACAAAATTGTATGTATATGGGTTTATGTGGGAATAGAGACGAACATTTGGGCCGCCATGGATGGGCTATGATAGATACCCCTCTGCTCTGTAGATTACAATCAACTCACTCACTCACGCTTCTCTTGTTCTTCTTCAAGCCAATCAGCCACTTGAACACCTGATGGTCCAATCTCAACTTGATCAGAATCACAGAGATATTTAACATGTCAGCTTAGCCACATATTCGGCGTGTTGTGTTGCATCCGAGCGTAAGGAGGATCTTTTTCTCTTGCACCGAGCTGACTCTTCAGAGATCCATATTGGTGAGATTTCACCAAGTCACCCTCATACCAAACATCCGCTCCGAACTTACAAACCTGACTCTTCCAATAAACGACTTATCCTCATCCACATGAGTCCACCGCCGCATCTGTTGGGTACGCACTTCACAAAAGTATTCTCACATACTTTACTACACCTCACAATACTACTACTACTACTCCTACTTTAACAACATACTGGACAATGGCAACCCATCATCGCTTATTTCATCTGCATACACACGCCATTCCATCCCATCTGGCGGCTTGAATTACACAACCAGGACTTCCCAGTTCCTCGATGTCAACAACTTGACGTAAAAAACACCCCCCCTCCTTGTGATCACATCTCCTTTGTAGTGGTTTCACGTCCCTTTTCCCTGGTTACAAAAAAAGCCAACTCCCCAAAGACTAATAAACACATTTCGAGAATTCCACCTCTAAACGCCCAGCCCAGTCCGTCTCGCGCTGCTCCTCGTGGTCCCAGTTTTAACACTAGGCTCCGCACTCAATTCTCCATACGAACTGTTTTTTCCAACGGATCCGATCCCCAAAACACCTCTTTTCATGACGACGGCTTCCTCTGCATCCCAGGGATTGGTGGGACCGGCACAGGCGTCACCTTGTGAGGGATGTGTGGACCTGGGGTTCCATTCATCCCTGCCCGTTGAGGAGTTGGAGTCCCAGGCTTCTGCTGAGCTGCCATACTCGCCCGGGCGGCAGCGAGCCTGTTCGCATCCATCGTCCCTTGGGGCGTCATCCCTCCTCCACCTCCAAACCCTTGAGTGCCGGGCTGCGTGATCTTGTCCGCAAACATCGTCGACCGTTCTTGAGCGGCGAGGCGGGCCTTCGCTTGCTCAAGGATCCTCTGCTGTTGAGCTTCAGGGATCACGGTGTGGTATCCTGTAAGTCCAGGGTTCTGAGTTGGCGTTCCTGGCTGTGGGGGGTTGCTCGGGTACCTATTCATTTGATTGCCCATAGCCTGGTTCGGCGTGCCATAACGAGCAGCTTGTTGCATGTTAGGCGAGGGGCTATAAGCCTGCCTATGCGGCACCTGTGGAGACATAGTTCTCTGCGGCATAGCTTGGCCGTTCGGGAAAGCCCCAAATGTGGGTTGCGCGGGTGTTCCAGCCTGTTGCTGCGGGTAGCCTGGCTGGAACGGGTATCGGGCGGCCGGTGTTCCCTGCTGCGGTGGCATCTGTCCGTATGGGGGCCTTTGCTGAGTCGCATACTGAGGCATGTTCTGGTGGCCATATGGAGTCTGGGCTTTGGCCACTTGAGTCGCATACTGAGCCGGGTAGCCATTGGGTCGATTGTAGGGAGCTGGTTGAGGGGGTCGAGGTTGTGAGGGCGGCATTGGTCTTTGCTGCGGCTGGAAAGCTGGAGTTGGACCTGGCCGGAAATACTGCTGCTGGATCGCAGGAGGTCGGGTTGGGGTGGCGTATGCGTTTGCGGGTGGGTGGTGTCCATAGGAAACAGACGACATGCTGGGTGTACGCTGTGGTGGTGGGCGGGCATTAGCTTGCGCAGCTGCCTGTTGCTGTTGCGCTCTAAGACGGGCTTGAACAGCTGCGTCGTCCTCTTCCATAACGCCCTTGTACTGGTCCGTCTGGACCTGCACCTTGGTGCTGATGAGAAGATCCTCCAGTTGGTCGCCATTCAGCTTGGCTACCGCATATGGAGGCAGTGTCTTGATGATAAGCGCAAGTTGCGCCTTGAGCATCTGGTAGGTGGCTTGCTCGCCTTCTGAGGGAGTCGGTCCAGGGGTAGCCAGCATGTCGCCGGTGACCGGGTCACTCGAAGAACGGTTTTGCGAGTTGGGAAGATTGAGGTTGCGAATCCGTTGGTATGAGGCCAAGGTCTCAATCATGTCGCTGACCTCTTCAAGGATCTCATCAACTTCCTTCTCCTCATCCGCTCTCTTACTGCCGAGGGCCTCTTCCAGCGATGGATCAACAATCGAGTCATCCCAGTTGTCGATGGCTTCCTGAATAGCCTTCTCGTCAATCTCCAAGGCCTTGGCTTTCTCGTCTGCCTCTTTGCTGTCCTCCGCATCGGCATAGTACTCGACCTCGATCATATTTTGGAATTGTCGGCGGCCCGCCCGCTGCCACCACATCCGACCAGCGACACTTGACGGGACAGTCGCTCCCGAGTCGTCCTTGCACGGCGCGAAACTCGAAAAAGCTCCTCGGAAAAGTGACTCCATTTCGGACAGCTCCAGCTCGGTAGAAGAAGGCCTCTTTCCAGCAAGGCTCTGCGCGCGCTCTCGTTGCTTCGGAATTGTCTGCGACGAGGGGGTAGCATTGCTGTAGTCGAGGTAGTATCCGGACGTCAACTTGGTCGTAAAGTAGGTATTGCTCCGGTACTTGCAGGTATCTGTCAATTCGGGACGGTAGAAGTCGAGGGCGTTGCCCTTAGCCTGCGTTTTGGGCTGCTTAGGCGGTTGCAGGGGCGGTAGTGAGCGAGGAGATGAGAATAGATCACCCAGAGTCTGTGTTCGTTCATGGGGAGTCGTTGGCATAATGTGAGTCAATGCCACGCCCTGAGGCAGATTCAAATCACGCAAATTGGTCTCCTCGGAAAGGGGAAGACTGGAAAATAGACGCCTCTCTTGCGGCGCATATCCCAGGACAGACAGGACCAGCTCACCCTTCTGGGGAGAGGAGGGGAGATTTGCCTCGACAGGGAACGGCTCAGCGGTAGCCTTGGGATAGGCCTTTTCCCGACGAAGGAGTTGGAACGCCTTGTCCTTAAACTCGGCGATTTGCGCCCTCGTTGTCTCGTCCAACAGCTCCCTCTTTCCCTCGGCAGATTCGACCTTGGGCTCCTTGAGGGATGCTTGGATTACAGAGACAAGATCGGCAGCAACTTGGTCGAGAGTATCATACGCATTCGCAGTCGCCTTGTCAACGATGGTCGACTTCTGGCGCTTTGTTCGTGGCTCATCATCGTCGGAGGCTTCGGGCAGGGGACGCTTCAGGATGGACGGGGTGGTATCGAAGCTGTCGGGGATGGTTAGCATGCAGCAGAGACGGGGCCATTCGCATCGACGAAAAGGTCGCAGTGCGGCGATAGGCATAGCAAAAGATGGCGTACCTGGTCAGGACATCAATAAAAGACCGGATCAATTCCCTCTGGTCCTTTTTAGGTTCACCATTGGTCATGGCGGGCTTTTGCTCGTCGGGACCATCCTCATCATCGCGGTCGTCGTCAATGTCGCGTTTTCGCTTTCCCGGGGCGACAGGCTGGGCAGTCTCGGGGGTGGGAGAGACGGAGACGCCGTTCACCTGAACAGTCGTGGACTGCGCCATGTTGGGCGTGGTCATGATGGCTGCGCTGCTGGAGACGGAGACGGAGACCCGGCCGTCGTCGTCGGGGCGTTGGCGTTGGCCGCGCCTCGTCGCGACACGCGGTAGCTGGCAGCGGTGGTGGATGGCAGAAACGGGTCGCTCGTTGGTGCTGGTGCAACTCCAACGCTTAGAGGGCTTCGTCGAGGCAGCGCGAATCGGGCGTCCTCATCCAAAAGACGCGCTGCAATCGTGCAATCAGAAGGTGCATCCACGACTTGGCAAATTACGCGACAAACAGCCTCGAGGAAATATCTCGATCCGACTCCTGGCGAGAATGGAGAGGTGCTGCGCTGGGGAAAGAATGTGTCTCGATCGCCAAGTACTAACTTCTCCTTCTCGCTGACCAGGACCCACACTAGCGCCCTTTGGGGGAGGAGGCTAATGAGCCATGCACGTGACTCCGCTCCGCCAGCCCAACCAGCTGCCGCAGCTTCACCAACGGCATCACCAATAACGAGTCGAGTGTCACCAACGCCTAGACATGATTCATTTGCTTGGTAAAAGTGGCCATGCTCGAGTCTCTTCACTCTCTATTATCTTGGTTCAAGTAGGACGAGTTTTTTTTATATGAATAGGATCATTTCTTAAGCTGTTGTTCACCTTCAAAACCCACCCAGGTAGCTGCAGGCCTAGCGCAATCATCATGAATGGTACACGCAATTACAAACAACCAGAAGCTACACTTCATCATACTCGCCACCGTCACACAAGGTCGCAACCACACTTGATCGCATCAGGGCAAAAATAAACATGTTCGTATTACCGAGCATCGTGATGAGACATTCGCACCATCTCATACTCCGCTCTCATGTCTGCTGTAATAATCAAAGCTATCCATCCTAGTCTCAATCAAAACCAAGTCCGTGATACATATTCATGCGCTATCTGATAATCATCCATAAATCTTCATCGCTTACTTGGAGCGGGCCAGGCCAACGGCGTTCTTGCCGAGGTCATAGACAGAGTAGTACCGTCGGAGGAAAGCATCGCCGAGAATGACAAGGGGACCAACGGGCTCAGGGAAGTCCATGCCCTGGAAGGTAGAGATACAGCTGCCGGAAACCTCAAGGATGTAGTCGGTGGCGGGGAGGCTGTAGTTGGATCCGGCGAGGGTGAAGGTGATGTCGGGAAGGACCGATCGCTTGTCGCAGTCAACGGTGTACTGGCCGTTGTAGCCCTTCTTGGCACCAATCTCCTTGTTCAGGAGCTCAGCCAGAGCGCTGGGGAGGACGTTCAGGGAGGTACCGGTGTCAAGAATAGCACCAGTGTTCTCCTGCTCAGCAACCTCGTCGCCGAGAGCAATGGCATCGAGGTCGACCTCCCAGTAAGCCTTGCGGCGGAGAGGAATGTACTCAATATCGCCCTCGTAGTGGGACTTGTCAACACCACCAAAGACAACCTCGCTCTCGCCCTCCTGGTCAGCCAGGTAGAAGGCAAAGACGGGCTCGTCAATGAGCTTCTGGTTGACCATCTGGTAGAAGGGGGGGGACGATGTGGTTGACAGAGATGGTGTCATAGGCCAGACCCAGGATACCATCGAAGCGACCGAAGGCAAAGGCCAGACCGGGCTCCTTGGTAGCCTCGGCAAAGTCCTGACCCTGGATCTTCAGGTCACCGATCTGGACATCATCGTTGGAGATGAAACCAGACAGGCTGCCGGATCCGTAGTGGATCTCGAATTCACTGCCGTTCTTCTTGTAGGTGGACGAGGCAGAAGAGTCGTACTTGGAGTGGAGGTAGCAAGCAATGCTGCCGCACTCCTGGGAAGGAACCCAGAGGTTGGAGCTACCGGTGTCGAGGACGACCTTGAAGCTCTGGGGAGGGTTACCGATGGTGATCTCGGAGAAGTCTGGTGGCTGGGTCAGTCTTGGTCATCATCATATGATCTGGGAAGCTCACACTGGGCGTTCATGAAGTTGGAGATGGGAACGGGGTGACCGCCCTCAATGTTGATAGCTTCGGTGCTGAAGGCGTAGTCGGCCTGGTTCTTGGGGCGGGCAGAGCCCAGGTACTTCTGACCGAGGTTCTGGATGTGAGTCTCGATAGAGGTGGTGGCCTGCGGCCATGGTCAGCAAGCTCAACAGAATCGGTGTGCGTCGTAGAATGGTCGTACCAGCTGCTCAGCCAGAGGAACCTTCTGGATCTTCATCTTGTGAACACCGGCCTGGGCGGAGCCCAGAAGCGCGGCGGCGGCGAGAAGAGCGCTCTTCATGATGGGCAATCGGTCGAGAATGCGACCAAGAGTACGGTAAAGGTACTAAGACGGAGCTGTAGAACTCGACGACGATCCGACGGCGGGTTCGATGGCAAGCTAAGCTCGATGGTGATGGTGATGAATGGGAATGGGGATGCAAGATGCAGATGGAGAGATAAGATGTTTGGTTATGAAGCAGCAAGAAGCGGAGAGGTAAGGTAAGGTAAGGGAATGACGGAGCTGGGGGAGAGCTTATTGCGTGTTCGCGGCCTGTTTCGGCGGCTGGGTGGGTGACCTTGGTGACCTGGGTGACCTCCGCTAGTCGCACCTGCCTGGATTCGTAAGGTAAGGTACCCTGCACCTTGCGCCTTCCGGACCTTCCCTCCTCCCCAATGAATGGCAGCCGGTCCCTGCGAATGATCTTGTGACTCGCCTCGCAATGACGCACCATATCGCCGAACCCAACTCCACTTTCCCTGCTCGGCAACCATTCGCATTGACGCCTTTCCGCCTTAGGCATCATGCGTCTTTCCCGCCGTGCATCGCTCAAGCGCCGTCTCATCTTATCGCGGACAAGCGTCTCAGAACCAGGAACGAAAACAACAACAAACGCTGGGGCCTAGAACTTGAGCGCCTCATTCATGTTGTCATGGAATTTGGTCGCAAGGCTTCTTCCTGATGACTAATGACGGCAGCATTGGTAGGACGTGATGAAGCAACGAACTCGTTGACTGTCAAGATCGACTGCACAAGTGCCATGTAGTTATTCTTCAACATGTGAAACAGTGCCGCATAGTGATCGTCCACTACTCCAGTTTCAAATGTCTTTGTCCATTGTGCATGACTACGGATATGCAGTTCGTGACAAAGGCTTTCATGACTCGGTCGGGCGGCGCCATGAAGCCTCGAGCTGACAAAAGCACAATTAGATCTACCAGAGACGGCTCGATAAGTCGACAAATGCGAGCTACTTTACCCCGTAATCGCATCCATACAGACAAGCAGAGTATCAGTAGTAAATACTCGGCTCAGCACAGCACAGACAAAGCGATTCAACTCCATTGACGAAATACCCTATATCAACATGTCTCCGGAACCGGCCCATGCCACATCGCGAAAACAAAAGCGACAGAGGACGGATGCATCCCAACCCATTGTTTATAGTTTAATCTTAACCTTCCTTTTGTTTAAATTCCATTGCCTTCTCTTTCTTGCCTGATACTCTGCTTTCCCTAGTTCCCCTTGAACAGGCACCGTCCATGCTTCCAACAATGACTTCAAAATCGCACGCTCTCGATGATGTATCGCCACGATGCCGACTTAGTGAACGAAAACCCTACCATAACATTAGGCGCAGCAGCTAAGTAATCATGGGGTAAGGCGATACCGATGTCTTTCATCCAGCCAACCTCCAAGAACCAGAACATGAGCGCGGAGTTGACCGTCTAACCATCTCGCAAGTACGTACCATAGAGTAACAGAAGGCTTACACCGATTCTCAATCTCGTACGTGGTATGGAAAATCTTAACTTCTCTACAAAGTTCCCCAATGCTGTCGTTCTCGACCTCGTCGCCGCCCCAGTGAGCGAAGAGTGCATACGCAACACCAGCCATCCGCTGCCGAGGAATAAAACAGAACAGAGAAATCATCTTCCAAGCTCAAAGTCCGCGTCGAAACCTCAAAGAATATAGCCACCATGCTCACATTCTAGGAACAGGCGGCCCCAAGCGGGTTGATTGGGCAAGCAGTTGCCACCTTTCGCAGATTTACGTGAACCTGCCCTCGGGCTTCTTTGCGAAGTGAAGCATTCTATGATCTCGAGCCATAGCCGCAGGGAGCGGATACCCTGCGGCTTGTCAACACAGTCAGCAAGGCCACTTCCACGCCACTGTTGAGCATGTAAAGGCAGTCCTAGAAGCCGGAATAAAAGTCCAACCCGAATCGGGATTGTAGAAAAGGACTTCCCAATTACCCGTATCCTCCTCACGATGGCGTGGAGCATATGAATGGGCGTCAGATAGCCATGGATGTCTGCCTCCTGGTTCTACACACGATGGACTCTCGGGTTGGATGAGATGGGCCTCCGGGGTTCCCATAGTACCGGTATAATGACTATCAAGCCTTATCTCTTTTTTACTGGGTTGAATCATTTTGGAGAATACGCTGTCCATCCGAAAACGCAAATGCTCAAGATAGACAACTCAGCTTACAATGGTCTTAATGCAAGCCGATCGAGGGAATAAACTTGTCAGTATGCCCGTATATTCGGCTCCCTTATGTATTTTATTAGAACCAAGTTTTCTTTCATCTATTGGCCAGAATGCGATCGCAAGCCATGATCTGCCTATGAGAACGAGTAAAGGTCTTAATAGAGTCAACAACTCAAGAATTCGTCAATCTCGAGCTGCCATCTAATTATGAGTACTCTACCCTGACCTTCCCGAAGCAAGTTCAAACCAAATATCACATGTATTGAACATAGTAGAGACATGTCATCAAGTCTCCGCGATGCCTACATCGATGCTCCTGACCTGGAATGTTAGAGAACATCTGATCACAACCTGTTGGCTTATGAGTCTTCGCCTAACAAGTCCATTCCGTATATATTGAGTATACTTGGGGATTATAAGAGTTTAACATGTCCTGGATTCCGAAGCGTGCGTTTCTTGTAATATTTGGTCAGTAAGAGGCAGTCTCTGTTGTCTGGTGGTCGCGGTAATGGAGCGGGCTGATAGTCACTTGTCGCTCGCCGAACCAGAACTACAGAAGCCATTATGGTAAAGCTGTCATTTTTAAGAGTATGCTTAATGATCTGGCCTCAGACCTAATCTAACTTATCGTCGAAGCCCTCCACATCAACGGTCTCCTCATGAGCTCCGGTATGACCCCTTTGCCTGATTTAGGCCTGCAGAATGCTCCAATGAGAGATGAAACCTAGAAATGAAGGAGAAAAGGGTTCAATTTCCTAGTTACTGTCCGTTATGACGGTTCATCATCGTGATTGTATAGGCTAGTGCTGGGGCTCGTGATCAGCTGCCTGGTTGTTCAGTCTGAACCGCAGTATTTTAGAAACGGATTACTGGCAGACAGTCGCGGGTCGAAGCCCGAGCGTTGTCTGTTGGGGCCTGAAAGAGTCCAGACAAGTACCCCTGACTGGTGAGGTCAACAGCTGTTCGCAGTGAGAGGGTCGAGGACATAATGGAAGAGGAATGAGTTCAACTGGCAACTCTGAGGAGGGAATTGCCAAGTAATTGACCAAGAAGACTACCAGAAACTTCCCCACCATCATATTTCATATGCCGACCCAAACCTCCACCAGTAGGCCATGTCCACACCAACTGGGAGAAACAAGACAATAGAGACAATTTGCCCGAACCCCCAACTATCCCCTTCATACGCCTGTTTCATATACTTGGCTAGATCCTTTTGCAAGTCCCTCAATGTAAAAATAATCACTATCAGCGGTATTGTGAAGCCGATAAGTGCAAGGAGCGGTACTATCGCGTAGCGCCTCCTGTGTTCAAACCACTCCATCACTCTCTCCCGCCAGGAAAGAACCTTCTCAACCCCCTTGTACCCCTTTGTGTCGGGGATGTATCGTGTGTTTGGGAGACCGGATAGTAGCCAGAAAGCAAACAAATACGTGATCAGACTGGCAGTCAACTCCAGTCCCGGGAGAGCTTTCCAAGTCATATCCTTTTTGAGATCCTCGAAGCCCCCGGGAAAACACATTTTCTCAACCCTGGCCCAGAGTTTTTCGCTGACCTTTGAGCCGGGGCCATCTCCAATGGGGCTCGGCCCGAAGGCATGTATACACCTTGAGATGAAAGGGAAGAAGGATAGTGCCAACGTCACGCTCAGTAACAGCAGCCTGGAGTTGTGTCTGACATCCCGGTTGACATTGCGTTCCTCTGGCTCCAGCAAAGCAGCTGGGTATAGCAGCGGCATCATGCTCACGACAGAGACGGACTGGGCGATACGGGCTTCGATGGCACCAAGGTCAGCATTGCTGATGCCATAGTCCTTGCGTACAAGCACGATGATGGTTGCGAGCTGAATTGCCAGGGCAAAGTAAGCCGCCGAGGAGAAGAACGAGTCGAGGCCGCACTGCATTATCTCCTTCCATCTATATGCTGCAGTCCCAGACTGGGATCTCCTGAGAATAATAGCTGCCAGGGACAACAAGACACTGAGTGCAAATTCGAGGATATAGGCGGTAGCAACCTACTGCGTGTAAGTGAGCGTTCAACCATGGTGAAAGCGTATCACAAACTCCAATGCCTGATATGTCAGGGTTGCCAGTCCCATAGACGGCAATGCAGATCTCATTCTTGCAGACCTTAAGGCTTGTTTCGTTAAAGTCTGTCTGGGATTTAAGATCACCCACATAGTCGGAGAAGTCATCCAACTGTTCCAGCGCGCCGCAATTGGGCTCCATCCTGTCGGTCGTCGCACCCAGAGATTAATTTTATGTGAATCGAACAGGCCTACCTTGCTTTATGAAGTAATTCGTCGAGCAATGGGTCCGTTCTTATATGATTGTTCACATGCCACCTCTGCCGACATCGCCAAGAATATTGATAAGCCACAGCTGAAAGCTGAACAGCATCCATGTATGTCACTACGACCTCATTGCCCCCTTTTGCTCCCACCACACCACGATAATGTGATCGAAAGTTGCCGACTGGGCTTTTGCTAGTCCGCGGCACTTCATGGTCACCACATAAGAGAAAGGATCCCGACGTGCGATTTTGTTGCATGGAGGCAGTTGGAAGAGCCCGCTTCAAGCACGTAGCCCAGCATGTGGGGGAACGTCTTTTGCCTCGCTTTTACCGCCAGCCTCGCCCTTGAGGCTGTAGCACAAACAACAATAACCGTGGGAGCTGACGATGAGGATGATTCTTTTAGCTCTGTTCCAACCAGCACCTCAAAGAGCGAGGGCCCTGACACGTGCGGGTATGTCGATGGCGGTATGTGGCTCATCTCAACTCAGCAACACCGAGGATCACGACCGTATAACTAACAGACGGAACTTCAGACCCTGATGATGCCGTGACATGTCCTTCATCCTGTGCCCTTCTTTTCGTCTCTGGTCGGGATAGCTTCTATTACGGCTGCTGTAACGACGACCAATGCAACATCCCCACTACGTGCATCGAATCAGGCACTGCATCCGGGAGGGCCACTCTGGCATGGTGAGCATCTCTTCCAGCGTTCAAGAATAGCTGTTAACTCGATGACGATTGCAGCACTGAAGGGCTAAGCTCAAGATGTAAAACTTGGACCTGGCCTGATCGTTCGGCAGAGTCATACGCCTGCGCAACGACAAGAACCAAATTGACGGTAGCCACAGAAGCAACAATCACCACCACGGTAGGTGACGACATCACCGTCACCGCAGGTCCGAGTCCTACTTTTGGCGATGGCGATGACAATGACGATGACTCTGGCAGTCCCGGAATTGGTTGGGAACATGGTGAGTGATGAGATATCTTTCCCACGGCACCCGACATTCGAGTTGACCATCACCTAGACCTGGATTCGAGACAAAGAGTTGGTGCTGGGATCGGCTCGGGCGTCACTGGTGGACTGCTGTTGATATTCTTCGGGTGAGTCTTGAACACCAGTTATTCTCCCTCAGGATACGCATCTGACGCATACTCAGCATATTCGGATGCTGGAGAGGACCAGCACGAAGGGAACCTCAGCCGAGGACCCAACGACAAGATACAGGGCAATCAGAGGTCCAATTGCCAGGCGGAAAAGCTGCCATGAAGCGCAGAGCGACCGATAGAGTAACGATGGAGGAAACTCAACCAAGTGCATCTTGGACCTCGAGTCCCATCAACATCCAGTCTCCTCGACCTGTCGGCCCTCAGCCTCCCTATTATTCAACTAGCGATATACCAGGGAGTAGTATGGGATATCGAAATCCGCAATATCAATAGTCTTTGTTCTTTTTTTTCGCCTCCGTCAAAAAATCAATATCCCAAACGTTGTCGATATTGCACAGCGGGGGGAGGCGCGTGCACAGGGTACTCCACAGCAAATGAGACACAGACGGGCGCGAAGGGGAGGGAACAGACGCACGCACGCCTTGTCTTGAGTGACTGGCATGACGGGGGGGAATATATTATTTCCAGCAATACCGTGGAATGCAGGGAGAGCTCATGATGCAGAATATGGGGGTTTTGTCTACAGGAGGTTTAGTGGCAAGGGCTATACAGATGATCATCTCTGCAGGTGGAACGAGAAACTTGGAAGTTGAAGTTCACGCCTTGGAACAAGAACAAGAAACTTGGGGATCTGGGCCGTGCCCATGGGACGGAGACCATGGCGATAGAGTCCCGCAGATCAAAAAAAGGGAACCACAAGCTCAAAACGCCGCAGCCATCTCATCTCGATTACTCAGGCTGGCGTGGCCCGGTGACATTCTTACCATTGAAGTTTTTCCCTCTCTTCCCAGCACATCCGGTAGAGCAAAAAACTTGCCAATGATTGTGAATCTTTTTAAGATTGAGAGACGCCAAAAATAGCCTATTCAACGGTTGATCAATCTCTGCCCGCGCGCGTCGGCCAACGGAAGGGGGGGAGAAAAAAGGGACCACACGCAAGGTTTGGTAAGACCAGCCAGCGAAATGGACGGACCGCGTCCCGGCGAACGGCCACCAGCGCCGGGCCGGAAGGGGTGGAAAACAAGGGGAAAGAAAAAGGGTCTGATGAGCGATTGATTGTGCAGGGGGAGAAATGAAAGTTATACGGACAATGTTCAAGATTGTGATAATGAAAGTGGAGGGTTGAATTGTGCTCAAAAACGTGGCACCAAGTCATGTTAATCTCGATAAAAATGGGGCACACATGGGGGAGTGTCTCGATATCGAGATGAAGGTTGCCTCAGGATGAGGAATGGAAAAGCTCAAGAGTGCAACCTTCAAGAGTGAATATTGTTTTGTTTGAATTGACGGTGGTTGCGGAAACGACCATCCCCAGCCTTTTTGCTATTCTACATGAGACGACAAAACGAACGACGAGGCACAAGACGGTCTGGGCGGGTGGTTCGGGACGAAAGCCACGTCGAGCCGGTGACGCCGCAGATGTCTAGGACAGGGGAAGATTGTGCGCCGCTGGGCATACATACAAAAGCGTATCCCGTATGTATGCTGTAATCTGCAGTGAGATATGTATTTCTGTGTTGTTGATGTTGATATGATGGGGAGGCTGGTTCAACGGGGGCATGGAACAAAGTAAATAGACGGAGCAACCACAGCCCATGGTGAAACCCGTCAGCGTCCTGATTCCCGATGGGCCAATCTACGATGTAATGCAACGGTGTCGAGATGGCAGTGTCGTCTTGGCTCAACGGCTTGAGATCCGGTCCCCTGGACAGAAGCCAGGCAGGCATCTCTCTCCACCACGAGCGGTCGGGAGTATCAATAGATACAACAAAAGAAACGGACGGATAATTGCGGTCCCCAACGATTTGGGTCAAGATGCCCGCCGCGGACGAGGCCGGCCAGATATATTACCCTCCGTGCTCTAGAAGGCAATAATCATCAACCCAAAATTGCTCTCGGGGTCATGCAACCCGCCAGCCTGGGTCTGGCTTGTTAGAAGCTATCCACGGGGTCCTTGAATCTCAACTAAACAATAATCCACGAGGGTTTATCCCCTCCCCTCAAAGCTTGGAGAAGCCCGTGAAATGGGGGAGAATGCAACGGCAACTGATCCATGTCTTGGGGCGGTCGCAGCTGAGGGGAATGAATGGGTGCTGGCTGGGGAGAGGTAGTCCTTACATAGGTGGTCAACCAAGCATATGAGTGATCTTGAAAGGGACGGGATCATGGGGGTGCCACCGAGGAGGCTGAATCTCTCCGTCCTTCTGTAAAAGAAGAAAATCTGCCTTGCCAGAGGGGCGCCTGGAGCTTGTTTGGAAGCTTTGACAAGCAGTTGAGCCGCTCGTTCCTTGCTCCTGGTTTCGTCTTCCTTGTTCCTGGACTTGACGACACTCCTTGCATTGAACACTCAGGTACGCCAGGCACAAGATTCGACCGCTTCTTCTTTCTTTTTTCCCTCTCCAGCGAGTGGTCGACCATTCAATGCTGTGCATCTGCCAGGTTTTTTTCTCGACCCTCCCACAGAGTACGTACTCCTGCCCTCCGGAACTCCGGCAGCAAATCCGGCAGCAAATCGAGTTGCGAATGGCTTCGCGGCCTCGTATCAAATACGCAGACTCGACCCACATGTGTCATCTGAGGGTTGGGCAGCAAATCAAGAATCGCTTTGTTGGTCTTTGGACAGAAAGGGAAAGTGCCGTCGCTAATGTAGGAACCAATCCTTTTCACCTGCCATGAACGCGTAAGGTGATTAACCTTATACGCGCGCTTTAATGGAAGAAAACACAAAACAGGGAATTATGCGATTAGTGCCTTGGTCCGTGGTGCAAAACTTAACCCTATCCAGAGTTGTCCAGAGTTATGCAAACCGCCATGGCCATGTGGCTACCGGCCGCTCCTCCAGACCAAGTGGGCTCAGGAACCGCGGCGGCCCCTCTGAAAAGCAAGTGATGATGGATCGGTCGGTCGGGGCGGCGGACTTGATTCAGCTCCTCTCTCCTCGAGATCGGTTCTATTCAATTCTCCTGCCGATTCGATTCAGCTGCCGTCGTCAGCAAGCTCAAACTCTATGGGACGCGCTCTTCGGGATACAGGCACCCGGCAATCGTCTTGGCAATTGGAAAAGTCTAAACCTCTGACAACGGAGCCGTTTGGGTGGGTGACAGCAGCCAACGAGATTGGGTGGGAGGCGGCGTTTCTAATCGCTGTTTCAACTCTGCGACCGCCGTCACGCATCGCTGCTGATGGGCGCAACACGGCAATGAATGATGAACATTCTCTCAGCTTCAATAGGAGCCAGCAAGAGATGCGCTCATTGTTGTCAGTTCGAGGCGTAGCCCTGAGCAATCTCGTTTCTGTGCAGGGCTAGATACCGAGAGGTTGGGTGTCGCTCGGGGTCGTGCTTGGCGTGATCTGGTTGATGCAACTCCGATGGCCGTAAGACCCAGGCCCAGTGGTCACAATCCACCCTGACCGAACAAAGCCTGCCAATTGCTCTTTTGTGATCATCACTGGCTGCTCCGTACTTTACGGAGGACTGCATGCCTCGATCCTCGATCGAGTTGCCGAGGTGGAGACTCAGAGACACCGAGATAGCGAGATAGCGAGATAGCGAGACCACCAACACCAGAATCACCACTCGTCAGTTCATCCCATTGTGCCAGCGAGGTCCTTGCAGTATTACCTCTCTTGCAAACTCTGCCACGCATACTTCCGCTGTTATAGGTGTAAGCGCTTCCTACGCACGCACGCACGTCGTCGTCCTGCAAGCCGTATTGCTCGTTCCATGGACTTGATGCATCCCCCGTAACAGCAAGCCTCGTCAGACACGTGGATCGAGACGGCCATTGCGGCGTGGTGATGGCTGACGCGCGCCCTGTTGGGGTTTGCTGATTCGCCATGGCATGATATGCACAAAATATGCACAAAGGGTGTGACATTTTATGAAAGATTCGAGACCAGAGTTGCGCCGCGGGCGTGCATTGACGTGCAAATGAAGGTCGAGATGGGCCTCGAAATCTCCACTTCGAACATGGGGATGTCAAGCTTCAGCCATCTCGGTCGTCGCAAGCCGACTTTCCATAACGAGAGTGAACCATTCAAGAACGTCCTCCAGAGCAAAAGGACCTTATCACATTCTGACTTTTTCCCGCTCAACCGCCGAGGTTTGCGTTGCTTTGCGTTGACGCCGCACGCGTGATTTGCTTGCGGTTGGGACGGGTAAATTGATTTGATCAACGAGCGTTGGCGCCGAGAGGTTGAGTTTCGCGGCACAGGACCAGCTTTGGACATGATCTGCAGCAATCACGTCCAGTTTGGGTCGAGGAGGGTGAGGTACGTATCCCAGACTATGCTGTTCCTGAATATCAGGGCACAAAGTGGACATGAACTCGATGCACAAGGTTTGCACCAGGCGGCGGAGGAGACCCAAGATGGAAATGAAGGGGAAGAAACGAGCAGCTCGCATGGCAGAAACTCTATCTCCCACCGTTCTCCCCAAACCAAATCGCAAAGGCATCACCAAAAAGCTTTTCTCAACGTATTGGGACCAGAACCATGGTTTCCTTTTGAGGATCCCGAAGTTTGACGTGGCCCGCATGTTCCAATAGCGGCAGCACATTCCACGGTCCCAAGTCGAGGCATTGGCTGAGGTGGCTTGCAGGCGGTCCCAGCGCCTCCAGCGTTACCCCCGGCGCACGGCGCGCGGCGTCAGCCAGGGATGGAGGGTGTTGAATGAGTCCAGGGGATGGATGGAAGGCGGTGGGGGATTGATTCGAGGGTCGAGGGAGATGGATGGCCACTGGTGAGAGATGGTCAACCGCCAGGCTCAGGAACGAGGCATCAATGAGACCCGAGACGTTTGTTCAAGGGGACACAGGGCGGCACTCTCGGGCGTGCTGATGCTGATGTGCATCGATTCGCTGAGGCTCTGAGGCTCTAGCTGACGCCCTGTGTTTCCAGATCCAGCCACTGGACGATTGTGGTGATTTCCTATGGTGTCGCCCGCCCGTGTCCCAGGCCGTATGTATAACGGTAGTCTGAGTCTTGTGTGAACGTTTTCCGTGGTGTGGTTTCGTCTTCTGTGTCGTGTGTCGCGGCGTTGAGCGCACGGGAGGTACCTCGTGTACGGGGTGTGAGTGAGGTGAGGTGAGGCAGGTGGTCAGTCACGTCGGATCGTTTGCATTTTGTGCAAGAGCCAAAGTTGTTCGCACAAACTTGTGCTGTGCGCGTCGAAGTGATGCATGATTCGCCGCCCAACAAGCTGAAGCCGTGAACAGTGGCCATCCCATTGGCAGTGTTTTCGGCGCTTTTTGGGCTTCTGGATGGATGGGGATGGAGCGGACAGTGGCGGGCCAAGGTCAAGCAGTGCAGCGCAGGTCTAAACTAATGCCGTGCATGATTTTGTGCTCTATTGTGCAATTAAACAGGAACCACCCCCTGCAGCTCCACCACCACCACCCAAAATATGGTCCCAAAATGGTGCCCAAATCCCTGCTGATTCCCTGATGCCAACTCCACTGGCTGGGCATTCCCCTGTGACCCTCTGAATCCCCCCTGTTCGTACACCCCTGTTCCCTGCTTTCTCTCGGGGGGTCTCGCGCTCTGCTGCCGCTCACTCGCTGCAATCCCAGGCCTGGGCTCGCTCTGACTCCTGTTCCTGGCTCTTCGTCTCCCCTGCCTTGCCTTGCCCTTCCAAGTCCCTTCCCTGCCCACTTCCCTTCCAAGTCCCTCCGCTCCGTCTCCTTCTCGCTTCGCTTCTGGTGGTCGAGTCCCGTCGCTGCCTCTCTCTCCTCTCGCTCCATCCGTTTCTCGCCATCTCCCCTTTCAACAAAACAAGCCACTCCCTCCCGCCGCTCGTTCGTTCCAGTCCCTCCTTCACCTCCCCCCACACGCAAAGCGTTTGATCTTCTTTCACCTTTGGAGCGTATTGTGGTGACCAATGCTGCCTTCGTCTCCTTTCCATCGTTGAGTCTTTTTTCTTTCGGTTCTCGTTGTTCAAGGGCGTCACGTCTCGTGCCCTTAAGCTTCTTTGTTCTACCACCTTGTCTGGTTCCACGACACGATCCGATCCTCTCTCGCCTCCTTTCCTCTCGATATCTCCTCTTCCGACCGACGACATTTGTTCGCTCGACTCGTCGACCATCGCCTGTGACCTGATCTCCATTCGACAAAGGATTCACAGTGTCTTGTTTAATATCGACGACTCTTCCGTTCGCGTCATCGACTCGCCTCACTGTTAATCAAGAGATTTCGACCAACATCAAATCGTATCGATTCACCGCATCTTCGGACCAGCCTGGGGTAGCACCGACCAAAAGAAAGCCCTCAGCTTTGGATCAGGCAAGCCTCAATTCCAGTTGATCTGATTCGAGGCCCGCTCCCATAATAAGCGGATTAATCAAACCAACCCAAACCTCCCTCACGCTCGCTCTATATCCGATACACAACCAGCAACAATGAAGACCACAACAACTGCTACCTTGGCCTTCCTGGCCGCCGCCAACTTCCTCGGAGTCTACGCTAAGAACGGAGAGCAAACACCGGCCGTAACTCCCGTCATTAACCAGTTGACCTCGCATGGATGCTTCCAATCTGGAGCCAACTTTACCGTGGAGGCATCGGGAGCCAAGGTCACCAGCGGCTACTGTGGTAAGATTTGCAAAGAAGCTGGCATGTATGTATCAGCTTTGAAGGCCGATAAGTGTTATTGCGGCATGGTTTATCCTCCCGAGGACGATCTGGTCAAGGACTCGTTTTGCAACTTCCCGTGCCCGGCCTATCCTCCAGAGGCTTGTGGTGCCCTCAAGACCTATTACTCTGTCTTCAACACCGGTCTGGAAATTGCAGTGGATGACTACGTTCCCGAGGAGACGACTACGAGCGCTGCTCCCTCATCAACAAAGGCGTCTGAGAGCACCGCCGCCGAGAGCACCGCTGTCGTGACACAGACGGATGATGTCTCTCAACCCTCCGATTCTAGCAGCGCCGACGAAGACAAGAAGAAGGACGGTCCTAATGTGGCCGCCATTGCCGCGGGTGTTGTTGTGGGCGTGGTGGTGGTCGGTGCTATTGCTGCTGGTGCCATCTTCTTTGTCCGCCGCCGACGAAACGCTGAGATCGAGGAGGAGCATCGCAGAAACGCTGCTGTGAACGCATTCATCAACGGCTCCAAGCCCCCTGGCAGCAGCGGCAGCATCTCCATGACCGACTCTCGCCTCGATCCTGTCATGGCCCACCGGCGACTCAGCGACGGTAGCATCGCTGACAACCAAGACTACTCTCGGAGGATTCTTCGGGTAAGTTTATGAGACTGACTAAATTCTATTGAGATGTATATAACTAACATGATCAGGTCACCAACGCATGAGCGAATTCCAAAATTCTTCAAGGCTTATAAGCCAACCAATCCCCAACCACAACCTCACCATCGGCATTCACGGCGTTTTTTGGGATGATAGCTCATGTCTATTGGTCGATCGATTCCCCCCGACGATCTGGCGGCGTTTGACTCTTTTTCTGGGCGTAGGGTTAGACCTTTTTCTTCTCTTTTGCCTCTGCGGAAATAACGACTGGATTTGATCAAGCACGCTCCATGGCACTCTGGCTCTCCCTACGCCGTCCACTCCCTAACTCGTCACTTTTCAGCTTCAAACTTTGATTCGAGCAGTCGACTGGGGAAGATGAGAGCAACACCGCAGCAACTATCCCCTTGATGCCACCGTCATTGTCTAGCACCCTCCGCAGAAGTCATCTCCGGGTAGGAGCATCATGGCGGCAACCATACCCCCACGTGTAATCGGCACGTCTGTTTCTTTTTTCTCTTTACGACTAGGAGTCCGAGGTCTCCTCTGTACAAATTCTCCATCTATCTAGCGAGTAAGATGGGAAGCAGGTCTAAAAATTAGAGGGCAACCGGGTCCTCTTGGGATATTTGGGTGGGGTGCTAGCGAGCGAGGTGTCACATAGATGCAGCAGGACGGACGCAGGGGAGATTTTTGCCAGCCCTGGCGGAGATATCACGACGAAGAGGGGGCTGGCTTATTGATGGTGTGGGATATCCTATCGTCGCTCTATTTACCCTTTTTTTTACTTGATCGTTGTTTCTTCTTCCGAATCATTGACCGATGGAGGGTGGTCAAGGTGTTGTCTGTATGTAGGATTGCGTGTAGTAATCGAAACACCACCAATTGAGACTTGAAAAAGCTGGTTCTTTGGATGTTGAGTCTCACGAGTTTAGCTTCCACCATGATCGGACGACGTTGAGGTCCTAGTGAAACCAGCCACATGACCGGACCGCGTTCGAGCTCACTACCCCTTGACGTTCCTACGGTATCATCAAGAGGTCAGTTTGAGATAGTATCATCGCTGCGGTTTTCCCAATTCCGCTCACCTCCGGTTTCTATCAGGTTTGAGGTTTGTCTGTCTTGTGTATTCTCAATCTGACTCATGTTCCCCAAACTTGCGGAACTAGTTTCGATGAAAACTTGGTGAGGGTCAGGGCAGCAAAGTGTGAAACAAATACGCAGCCACAGCTTTCCGTATCCTGGCGATTCCTCTTAGAGGTCGAGGACTTCGACTTATGGTTTGCTTATCCTCTTATGGTTTATATCATCTGTAGTTATGTGTGATCTTGTGTCTGCGGGATGAGCGCTGTTGCTTTGCCGTTGCTGGGCGATTGTTCGTTCGGTGGCTCTTCTTGTTATCTCTATATTGAGGTAACTATGGGTCTCTGGTGTGGGTGATTGGTTTATTGAGTTAGCATTCAGACCAGTAATACTCAGCTTGTGCTCTAGTGGCTCTGGCTTGATGAACGATCTCATCTTCTGCTTGCTCACGTCTAAAACTCCAGCGTTGGGTGACTGCCATTGCCGGAAACGTTCAACCAGCAAGAACAAAAATCAAGAACACTATATACCCACACAAAGAAACACCCCCTCAAAAAAAGAATTAATGTAATTAACCATTACGAGATTGTCATGAGTTGTCGGCTATGCAAAAAAGATCAACGCTGGATGAGTATTTGAAGTCTAGGGTAGCCGAACTGTGTTGCCGTTGGATGCTGGGCCAGTCACGTGACCCAAAAGCTGGGAGCTTGGCGCGATCTTGTCGCGTTGGAAAAGTTCCTGGCCCCAAACAGTTGGAAGGCACCAGCCCAAGCACCACAACACCATTCAATCTGCGCCATCACCCACCCTAACATATAAATCGGCCTGCACTAATCCCAGAGGTGTATCTTCATCGACATATAGTCCCATTACAACTGTTCACAGGGCTCTTCGCCCAAGCTCAGCTGCACGATGAGCTCCGTCACAGCTCCCCGAATCCGTCGCACGGCGCAAAACACACAGTTCACGTAAGACACCATCACTTGAGAAGAACGATCCCTAGAGCGCGAGCTGACCTTTATAGATACAATCTCTCGCGACGTGTCAACGATGTGCAAACATACCCCGTCCAGTCTCCCCAGGGTGCGACCATCCTCATATACGGCCACGAAAACGGCGTGACTATTGCCTGGCGAGGCGGCAAGCGATTCAAGGCCGCAAAGAAGGTACCCGAGAAGGAGAACGAGAAGCAGAACGGAACAGGCGAGGACTCTATCATGATTATCGACTCGGACGATGAGGAACCACCAGCCAAATCCAAGACAGCGCCCCAATTCGAGGACAAGCCCGAGTTTGAGGACGAGATTGAGGATGGCCCCTACCCCGAGATCGTACAAACACTGGACCTGGCCCTTGGAACGTCGGTGTTGAAGGTTGCGGTCATGCCCATGACCCTGACACCCACCGAGGATGCTGCCTGGGGAGGAGCCAAAATCTTGACCGAGAAGATGGTCTTTGCCGTGTCGTGCGTGACCAACGACGTCTACGTCATTACACTCCCCCTTACTCCTCCTTCTCCAGAGAGCAAGGCCAGACCGGAGCTTAAGAATGATCTCCTGGCAGGCAATGCTGGTTCCGGAGCCTGGGGCGAGTCGCTTATCCTACTTGGCGGCCAGAGCAAGCACAGCGAGGGCATCGCCATCAATTTGATCATGCCCACGGCCACCGAGCGACCAGGCACAAAGTCACGGGCGGTCGTCGCTTCACACTCACGAGAAGCCTCGGGTGTTCTTCGTCTTTGGGATGTGCCCCTGAACCCCAAGGACAAGCCCACAAGGGCCCTTGAGCCATTCCAGACCGAGTACTTGCCCAACCCCCTCAAGAGCATATCCTTCAACCCCACGCACACAACACAGCTGCTCGCGGTCTCTGCGGTGCAAGGCGTACGGATCTATGATTTTGCGCTTGCTTCTCTCAATGACCCGGATGCGACTGGGCCACTACCAGGCCAGGGCTCTTGGTTACTGTCCCTGTACCAACCTTTTGCTCGCCCTTCCGCGACAAGGAAGCCTATTCTCGACGCCACCTGGATAGCACATGGCCGCGCTGTGTTGGCTCTCCTCGCCGATGGCATGTGGGGAATCTGGGACATTGACGGTGTTAGCCCTGCTAGATCGGGTACCATCCTTTCGAGCAAACTTAAGTCTGGAGTTAGCGGAGCCGCACTGTCAGCTTTCAATGTGTCTGGATATGTGGAGGGAACGAGCTCGCTTCGCAGTGTTACTATGCAGAACAAGGAGAGCAGTACTGGGGAGTTCGCGCCCATGACTCCACACACCCGACGTCAAGCTACTGCCTCACTCAGCTCTGCCATCACCCTTGACCGCCTGGCTACGATCCAGGGTGGTATTAAGGTGGCGGCTCTACCAACAAGCGGAAACGCCGTCCAAGACGAGACAGTCGTGCTTTGGGTTGGCGGCCTGGAACACGTATGTGTCATTCCTTGTATCTTGCGATTCTGGGACTCCCAACTTCGAAGAGGAACTGGTGCTGGTGTAGACATTTTCAGCGGAGCACAGCCCACTAGGATGGTAAAGCTCTTGGATCTGTCTACCGGCCTCCTTGGCGAGAGGTGCAATGGAGTTGGGCTGGTGGTAGACGCCAACCATAGCACCATCCAGGACGGAGACCTCCCTGCTGATGTATTGATCCTCGGCGATTCCAGGATCGTCATCGTCCGGGAAGGAGATGATGGACCAGGCAAGAAGATTGGCGCAGTTGTCAACACACGAAGACGGGGGCTGTTTTCTAAGAAGGACGCCATCATCGTACATGGCAAGCCAGGAAGGCCGGCGAAGGCGACATTCAACCTAAGCACCGCCAAGCCTGGTACACTGCGACTACGATCTGCTTCTGGACAACAGGACATTACTGATCTTGGGTTGAATAACCGGGCACCATCACGGCCGCGTGTTGGTTTCGATTTTATGGACACCTTGAATGACGCGGCGGATGAGTCGGATGACTTTACAAAGCGAGACGTGGAAGCTGAGATGTTGGATATTATGGAGATTGACAAGACCCTCGACAGCATGAACGGAGGCCGACGGAGGTCATGAACCATGGTTGGAGCGACTGAAGAACTGACAAGCGAGCAGATATCGAGGATGAAATAATGAAGATTGGGGACGAAAATGTACGATACCCAACACAACCACACGACATATAGGAAGACCAGCCAAGGATGCAGTCCATAGTCCGAACGTGATGTGCCCCTCTTCTCAGTGATTTCCATGTCTAGCCTTTGGCTATTCCGCACGGCAAGGTGGAGCGCAAGGAGAGACCCATCCTTGACTGCTTTGTATTCCGAGCGGTATATCAACAAACAAGTACTCAGTACTTTGTCGACGCCATCAGCAATGAGGTGGGTTGGGAAGTGGATTATGTGCCTTGTGCACACATCCCCGGCTTTCCAGTGTGTATCCTGTTATCTGCTAGTCGAGGGGCCTTCTTGACTCTTTGGGGCTTGCCTTGAAGATGATGGGAGGTTCTGAGGTTGGTGGGGGATCATGGCCTGGGCTGGGGGTGGTGAGCGTCGATACATTCATTTGATGAGGTGTTCTCGAGGCAGTTGTAGATGATGCTGTAGCTGATGTGATGTCTTGGGAGAGTTGCAAAAATAATGACAAAAATGAATCGATCAGCAAAAAACATACAACACCAGGGATTCGCTGGTCGTCACCGACCCAACTACTAATCCGGCGCTTCGAAGCTTAACTATGGGAGAGCGGACGGGATCCCGTGTTCTCTTCGAGCTATGGTCGTATGTGCCAGGTGAGGCATCACAATCGGCCTATGGTGATGTCGGTTGGTGGGATAGGATGTATGTCAAATAGGTAGCTTAATCGACGTGTCAACATCGTGTAAACAACGATTATACCATCGAAAAAGTGTTGAGATACCCCATAGTAAGGATTGGGACAGTTAGGTCATTGATACTGTTCAACAGCTCAACATCTGCTCCTCTCTTGGTTCAATCTGATTTTCGTGGCTGTCATTGGATCCAGCCACCTGGTGTTGCCTGCAGAGCGCGGAGGTCACGGTGTGGGGTCAATTAAGATCCCTGTCAATTTCGGCGCGACAGGGCGCGTCATGACGTTCCCGCACGCGTCGTTCTTTCCTCCTTACCATTGAAGAGTTTCCTCCCACCTGCGCCCCTTCCCTCCTTCTTCGTTTTATTATTCCCAGGCAACACTCAACATCCATTCTCTTCTCTCCCACTCAGCCAACACACACTCACAGAGAAGAAAGTCGTCAAGATGGGTATTAAGCAGCTCTTTCAGATCATCAAGGAGGAGGCTCCTGATGCGATCAAGGAGGGTGAGATCAAGAACCAGTTTGGCCGCAAGGTCGCCATCGTAAGTCGACACTCCGTTCTCCAGGCGTGGTCAAGTTCTCATGCTGACTCTTGAAGGATGCTTCAATGAGCATCTACAGCTTCCTCATCGCCGTACGATCCGATGGTCAGCAGCTCATGAACGACAGCGGCGAGACGACGTCGCATCTGATGGGCATGTTCTACCGCACTCTCCGGATGGTCGACAACGGCATCAAGCCTCTATATGTCTTCGATGGTGCACCCCCTAAGCTCAAGTCCGGCGAGCTGGCCAAGCGTTTCCAGCGTAAGCAAGAAGCCACCGAGGGCCTTGAGGAGGCCAAGGAGACGGGTACAGCAGAGGATATTGAGAAGTTCTCGCGGCGGACTGTCCGTGTCACCCGAGAGCACAACGCCGAGTGCCAGCGCCTACTGAAGCTCATGGGAATTCCTTTCATTATCGCGCCCACCGAGGCTGAGGCTCAGTGCGCTGTGTTGGCGCAGGCTGGCAAGGTGTATGCGGCGGCCAGTGAGGATATGGATACTCTGTGCTTCAACTCTCCCATTCTGCTGCGTCACCTCACATTCAGTGAGCAGCGAAAGGAGCCTATTCAGGAGATCCATCTGGAGAAGGTTCTTGAGGGACTTGGCATGGAGCGTAAGCAGGTACGTCACGTTGCTCACCTTAAACCATTTCTTCACTAATGTCTTGTCTAGTTTGTGGATCTCTGTATCCTTCTCGGCTGCGATTATCTCGATCCTATCCCCAAGGTCGGCCCTACCACCGCCCTCAAGCTGATCCGTGATCACGGTTCGTTAGAGAAGGTTGTCGAGGCGATGGAGAAGGACCCCAAGAAGAAGTATGTGCTTCCCGAGGACTGGCCCTACAAGGATGCGCGGGATCTGTTCTTCGAGCCCGATGTGAGAAAGGCGGATGACCCCGAATGCGACGTCAAGTGGGAGAAGCCAGACATGGAGGGTCTGGTGCAGTTCCTCGTTACTGAGAAGGGTTTCTCGGAGGATCGTGTCCGTAGTGGAGGCGCGCGTCTAGAGAAGAACCTTAAGAGCTCACAACAAGCCCGCCTGGAGGGTTTCTTCAAGCCGGTTCCGAAGACTGAGGCGCAGAAGGCAGCGCACAAGCGGAAGTTGGAAGAGAAGAACGAGGAAAAGAAGAAGAAGCTCAAGCAGGAGAAGAAGGACAAGGCGGCGGCCAAGTCGAAGCCCCGCGGAGCCGCATAAGCAGGTACCTGACTCGAGAGCGGTGAGAAGTAATGTGGTGGACTGGACGAAAGGACTTAAAAGGAAGAGGCTTGGGATGGCCGGGATCGGGATCGGAGTTTTGGCGCGTGGAGTGAGGCTACGGATACATCCTGCGTGATGATCAAGCTCAATTGCTGCTATCTTGGTGTGTATTTATCTGGAGGCCAAGCTGCTTAGCTATTATTGTACTTCTACTATGGAATACTATTGTGTCGAATTGACGCTATTCAAAAGATGATGACCACGATAAATGGTGGATATTCATATTCCCCAGGTTTCATTGCTGACCAAAATCACTCACGCCCGAGCCCGACGGAGTGACCCTGCATCTTCTCCGCATCCCCAATCTCGGTCCCTGGCCTCTTTTACACATGGCGCCCGAATCTTGTGGAGGAGCAAGCGAGTCGTGGAACGAGCCTCGGGGAGAGTTTGGCAATTGTCGGTTTGCGATTGGACAGGGAGAGCGAACCTCGGCATCCCCACACAGGCCTATCATGACATCAACAGACACGCACCCCAGGGTCGCCACGAGGGTTCTCGGCGCTAGCAAAGCAGGTTGACTTTTGTTCTTTTTTGTTGCGCCGGCTTTGGCTTTGGCTTTCACATGCTTTCTTGTCACAGTCAGAGCGAGGCGCAAGGCACATGACCATGACCGCATCGAGAAGCGCCGCGAACGACTCATGCATGACCTGCTCTGCAGAAGAGGTCAGCCTGTGAAAGAGACCCCAAGGACGGAGTATGGGGAAATGGAAACCTAGACGGGGTTATTCTGGGGGTGGAGGCACACTCCGGACAACATGTGATTGTCGACTGTGTAGTTTTTTGCCGAACTGAATTTAAAAGGGGGATGGATCGTGGGGAAGATAAAATCATCCTGGCAAGATCTGTCGATTCCTTTTTCTTCTTCCCTTTTTCCCTCTCTCTATTGTGTACCTCTAGACTTTCTTGGCGCTTTTCCCTGTAAGATCAACCCCGGGAATCTTACATTTTCTCACGTCAACCATCATCAACACCTGCAAAAAAGAGTCCCAAGATGGCCCAGGTATTTACCAAGAGCGACGTTGCGTCGCATAACAAACCCGGAGACTTGTACATTGTCGTCGATGGCGATGTCTACGATGTGACTAAGTTTCAAGATGATCATCCAGGTGAGCAAAGCCTCTAGTAACTCTACGTTGCGCCTCCAAACGCCACGAACAGTTGCAACCTGCACTCCGCAGACGCGTGCATGAACCGTTTCTCTAACGCTCAACTAGGCGGCAAGAAGATTCTCCAGCGTGTCGCCGGCAAGGACGCGTCCAAGCAGTTCTGGAAGTACCACAACGAGAGCATCCTGAAGAAGTACCAGAAGCAACTTCAGGTCGGATCCCTCGATACGAAGCCCAAGGCCCCCGAGCCCAAGGCCGAGCCTAAGCCCGCTCCCGCTCCTGCGGCTACACCCAAGGTCGTTGCTGCTGCTGAGAAGGAGGCTTCTAGCAGTGAGGAGGTTGATGCCCTCGAGCCTTATGGAGATCAGATTCCCTTTGGCGATCCTAGCTGGTACCAGAACGTGAGTTGTACCTTGACCATGTGTTGAGCCAATGCTGACATGAGCAGTACCACTCGCCCTACTTCAACGAGACTCATGCTGCCCTTCGCGCCGAGGTTCGTGAGTGGATAGACAGCGAGATCGAGCCCAATGTCACCGAGTGGGACGAGGCCAAGCAGGTTCCCGAGGAGATCTACAAGGAGATGGGCCGTCGGGGCTACCTGGCCGGTCTGCTCGGCGTCAAGTACCCTACCAACTACGTGCCTCAGGGCGTCAAGTCGGTGCCCCCCGAGAAGTGGGATCTGTTCCACGAGATGATCATCACCGACGAGCTGTCGCGCACCGGATCCGGCGGCTTCGTGTGGAACGTCATCGGAGGCTTCGGCATCGGCTGCCCCCCTGTCATCAAGTTTGGCTCCAAGAAGCTCAAGGACCGCATCATGCCTGGCATCCTGAACGGAGACAAGCGTATCTGCCTTGCCATCACTGAGCCAGATGCTGGTAGTGATGTCGCCAACCTGACTTGCGAGGCCAAGCTGAGCGAGGATGGAAAGCACTACATCGTCAACGGTGAGAAGAAGTGGATCACCAACGGTATCTGGTGTGACTACTTTACCACCGCTGTCCGTACGGGAGAGAATGGCATGAATGGTGTGTCATTGCTTCTCATTGAGCGAGGTGAGGGTGTCACCACACGACGCATGAACTGCCAGGGTGTGCATTCGTCTGGTACAACGTACATCACGTTTGAGGATGTCAAGGTCCCCGTTGAGAACCTGCTTGGCAAGGAGAACAAGGGTTTCCGAGGTAAGCTCTGTAACCGAGTCTGAAGACTGTACCTATACTAACGATTCTAGTCATCATGACCAACTTTAACCATGAGCGCATGGGCATCATCATCCAGTCCCTCCGCTTCTCTCGCGTCTGCTACGAGGAGTCCGTCAAGTACGCCAACAAGCGACGCACCTTTGGCAAGAAGCTCATCGAGCACCCCGTGATCAGGATGAAGCTTGCGCACATGGCTCGACAGATCGAGGCCTCGTATAACTGGCTTGAGAACCTCATCTACCAGTGCGAGCGCATGGGCGAGACCGAGGCCATGCTGCGGCTGGGAGGCCCCATCGCCGGCCTCAAGGCCCAGTCGACCTTGACCTTTGAGTTCTGCGCCCGTGAAGCCAGTCAGATCTTTGGTGGTCTGAGCTACTCACGCGGCGGCCAGGGTGCCAAGGTCGAGAGACTGTATCGCGATGTGAGGGCGTATGCCATCCCTGGTGGCAGCGAAGAGATTATGCTGGATCTTAGCATGAGACAGAGCTTGAGGGTGGCCAAGGCCATGGGTATGAAGCTTTAAGAAGCTTATGATGAAGCTGTAGGATGTTCATGTTGATTTTGTACGATTAATTATGCTGGAGTTTGGATAGCCACGTCGAGATACAATGTGGCCCAGTTAGAGCGAAGAATGGTTACTTGGTTTATTCGAGCCAATGAAAACAGGATTTGTGGCATGTCAGCTGTTGAATTGAAGTGAAGGCATAACTGCCCTGGTAAGCGAGATCAAGAAGTCAATTCCAGGGCCCCTGGTTGGCCCCTCCCACGTCATGATGCCAGAAGCCGAGATGCGAACTGTTTCTGGATGACGGCTGAGGCTGGGGATGTACTTTGGTTAGACGATAGGTAAATAGACCGAGGAATATACGGTAGATACTGAGATTGAAGAGCTTTGCAACAAATGGAGGTGGCTTCAAATAGGTGAATTTGCAGCTCAAGAAGCAAGCTTGTCCCCCTGCTCAATGGGCACTCATATCATATGAGACTTTTACCGAATAGAGTTTCCCGTCTACCTTTGTGAACACGCCACAAATTGATACATACAGTACCACTCCTTTGTGTCGAATATCTGCCTCGGCAGCCTCCTTCAACCAATTCAGCCCTTGGCAAGTTCCGACCAGGTGATCGATCTGCCAAGCCAAGCCTCAGGTCAGTCAGTCGGTCGAGTCGACCATGGCCACGGCCACGGCCACGACCAAAACCGGGCTGCCCCGCCGCTGGCAAACACGTGACCAAGGAAATGCAGGGCCTTCCGCCGCCATGAGGCACACACGAGCGTCACCTTCACCTTCAAACTCTAAACCTTGAGCCTGCCTCACAACTTCTCTCCCCTTCTTCAAAAAACTACCTACCTAAACGTACCAACAAACCACAATCTTCCCTCCACCACCACGAATACCCACGCGATTTCGGCGGCGCGCCTGACACGAGCGAAAGAAACAATACCTACATCTCTCTCCTCCCCCCCGAAAGCCGCTTCGATTCGATTCCCCGGGTAGTGCAACCGGACAGGGCCCTCTTCCGACCTTCTCCCCCCACACGAAATCAACCCTCGCAGCTCCTCAACTGCTGCCTCCCCTCGCGCCACCAGCACCTTTGAGAGGTCAACCTCCTGTGCTGTTTTGCAAATAATATCATCCTCCTCACTCTCCCTGGATCCGTAGACGGATCCCACTAGCGCAATGGCGGATCAGCTAGCAGACAAGCTGAAATCTACCCAAATCAGGTCCGCTGCGCCGCCCTCGCGGCCCTCGTGTGTGTGTGAGCTTGCGCTGACCCCAGCAGTGACGGCACGCCCGCTGGAAACGACGACTGGAAAAAGAACCTGAACCTCCCCGCCAAGGACAACCGACAACAAACAGAGGTATGCACCCCGATTTCCCCTTTGGCGCATTGGCCCCTCCCCGCATTCTGACCTGGCGCCTCGCAGGATGTCACAAACACAAAGGGCCTCGAGTTTGAGAACTTTGCCCTCAAGCGAGACCTGCTGATGGGAATCTTCGAAGCTGGTTTCGAGAAGCCCTCACCAATTCAAGAAGAGGCTATCCCCGTCGCATTGACTGGCAGAGATATCCTTGCACGAGCAAAGAACGGCACAGGCAAGACGGCTGCCTTTGTCATCCCTGCGTTGGAGCGCATCAACCCCAAGGTCTCCAAGATCCAATGCCTCATCCTTGTCCCCACACGTGAGCTTGCCATGCAGACCTCGCAAGTCTGCAAGACCCTCGGCAAGCATCTCGGCGTCAATGTCATGGTCACGACTGGTGGTACCGGTCTCCGAGATGACATTATCCGTCTGCAGGATCCCGTCCACATCGTCGTCGGCACTCCCGGCCGAATTCTTGACCTCGCTGGCAAGAACGTTGCCGACCTCAGCGAGTGCCCCATGTTCATCATGGACGAAGCCGACAAGCTTCTCTCTATCGAATTCACTCCCGTCATCGAACAACTGCTCCAATTCCACCCCAAGGACCGTCAGGTCATGCTTTTCTCCGCCACCTTCCCTCTGTCTGTCAAGGACTTTTCCGACAAGAACATGGTCAGCCCATATGAGATCAACCTCATGGACGAGCTTACCCTTAGGGGTATCACCCAATATTACGCCTTTGTCGAAGAGAAGCAGAAGGTCCACTGCTTGAACACCCTCTTCTCTAAGCTCCAAATCAACCAGTCCATTATCTTCTGCAACTCAACCAACCGAGTCGAGCTGCTTGCCAAGAAGATCACTGAGCTAGGTTACTCGTGCTTCTACAGTCACGCAAAGATGCAGCAGCATGCTCGAAACCGTGTTTTCCACGACTTCCGCAACGGTGTCTGCCGAAACCTTGTTTGCTCCGACTTGCTTACCCGAGGTATTGATATCCAAGCGGTTAATGTCGTCATCAACTTTGATTTCCCCAAGAATGCAGAGACTTATCTGCACCGCATTGGTCGATCCGGCCGTTATGGCCACCTGGGTCTGGCTATTAACCTGATTAACTGGGATGACCGTTTCAACCTCTACAACATTGAAAGGGATCTGGGCACTGAGATTCAGCCTATCCCCGCCAGCATCGACAAGTCTCTCTACGTCTACGAGAACCCTGAGTCGATTCCTCGACCCATCTCCAACCTCCAGAGGGGTCAACAACCCGCTGCGCTGGCTCAGCAGCAGCAGCAACCTTTCCAGCCTCAGCAGGCGCAGCAGGCTGGTCTGCCTCAACAGGGCCAGGGTAACTGGCAGAGCCAGAGCGCCCAGCACAACAACCAACACTTCTCGGGTGGACGGGGTCGTGGCCGAGGCCGTGGATATCGCGGTCGTGGCGGCCAAGGCGCAGGCGGACGAGGTCGTGGCCCGCCCCGTGAAGCCCAAACCTAATATCACACACATATGCATGGCGTTAGGTGGGGAGACGGGGTAACGGTTGACATTTCGACATGATTTTCTCGTATTGGGCTGTTTTTTATGGTTGGATTGTACATTATTCGCACATTTCTGGCGAATGGATGGAACGGCGGAACGGACTTCATCGCTGATGGCACACGACGACACAACACTCTTTCATCTGCCCTTCTTCGGGATCATTACATTTGCGATACAGACTCGGCGGTCCACACACTATGGACTATGGGACCGGTAGATCGTCTTCTGCTTTTGCGACTACACACTCACACACAAACAAACAACAACAACAACTCAACTTGTCGGTCTGTACGATACCCATCGGCTTTGATTTCTGTTCGGCTTGGTTCATGATATCTACGGATGACGAAGGGAAAGCGGGCTTGGAAGATGCAAAGGAAAAGGTGTTCTTTGGGCATCGACTACGGTAGACATACCTGCTTTGGGGCTGGGCACGGCCATGGTGTGGTAAGAAGGGACCGGAGGGCTTTTTGAGACTCGGGGCGTTCCAGGCATTTTGTGCAGGATGGCGTTGCCCCCGGTTTGCGTTTGCATTTGAGGGCTGTGGTTTTCTGTGGAGGTCTTGTGGGTTGAACGGCACCTCTGCGGAAGGCATGGGGGAATGATACCCTGACGACAAATCTACGTTAGACGAACGGACCTCGTATGAGATGGGACGTGGGCTCTGCTAGAAGTATTGGGGATTGGGGGGATGTTTCTTGATGATGCCTTTTGGGAATCATCTCTACACCTGATCCTTCCTGGTCTATCCGGAGACTAGATACAGCCTCGATTCGAACCGCTCTCCTTGCGACGAGGTTGAAGATGGAACCAGGAAGATTGCTGCTGGTGAGCGGCAAGCAAGTTGACGAAAACGACGAAAAAAGAAGAACAAACTAAAAAAAAAACCTGTGGGAGGGACAACTAGATGGACTATATGACTTTCGAACCGGCTCGGCTTATGTCTGCAGGATGTACGGGTTGCTGCATCTTGGTGACGGCATGGCTGGGGCTGGTGAGGCAGATGGTTTATCTGAGCATAGCAATGGAAGATTCCGTTTTCTCTCTCATGCGAAGTGCCATGTTGAACCTTGAATGCTGACGTGTTGTTGAGAAGTTGACAGATGGCATCCTGATGCTGAATGTTGATGGTCTCAACAAGTTGGACTGTTATGCATATGATTCCCGTGTCGATGATGGATCCATAGAATCATGGGCTTGAACTTGACATGTGCTGAACTGAATATGTTGATGTTACACAGTGTAGTGCGAAGGATCAAAGCCACATAAGAGGAGAAGCTGGGCGATAGGATGCCAGTGAAAGGGGATGATTGAGAAAGCTGACATGAGGTCGAAAAGGCCGAATATTATGCAGTCTAAATGTTTTCAAGTCATGTAAGATTCTACAACAATCTGTTTACTTTGTATGGAAGGCACCCCCTTTATGAGAAATGGCCTTTGACAATCTGCCAGTGGACCCTTTGCAACGCTACAAAGTCAAAGGATCCGATACGAGTGTGAGGCTGTCGTGAGAATTATGTATTATGTGCATGCATGTATGTTGCTTTGTAGATCTGACTGACTCAGCCACGAAATCATTTATGCCAGCTGATAGGACACTTCGGAGAAGCTACCGTACCTAGCGCCTTGGTGATCCTTGGTCTCGGGATGGCAGTGCTTCCCGAAGGCATCTGCGGCTCACTGCGCATTTTCCCCTTTCCTCAGCGAGCCTCTCTGACATGCTGAACTCGGGCAATTGAGAGAGCAACGTCTTGTTTTGAAATCCCGTGTCCCATCATGCAACCGGTGGAGACACCTTTTTTTGTGAGACGAACACCTTGTCACGGAAAACCGCATTCCTCGCGGACCCCGAGAGATCCGTGCTCAACGACGGATCGGAGATGGCTTAACCCAGGCCCAGGGGTAATAAGATGGGAAAAGAAAGTAAAGAGGCAGCCAAAGGAAACTATGTGCGGGGGGGAAGGGAAACTAATTAGTTATTCATTGGGGAGGGGGAAAAGAAAGCGCCCGTGTTGCTATGGGAGAGCGATAGTGACCGGGGAGGCTCTCCCGCGTATCGCACGCAGCAACAGTAGCGAGAGAGAGAGGTCGTGTAGAGAGTCGGTTGTGTGACGGGCTTGGCCTTGGTCATGACATGCCATCAGTGGCAGGGTCATGGGCCGGGGTCAACTTTTGACGGGAGGATAGGTGAGAATAGAGAGAGACCTAATCATTACGGATCTAGTTGGTAGGTAGCAGCAGAGAGAGATAACCTGGCTGTGTCTCTTGATTATGGACGTGGTGGCGCAAAGGACCAATGCAATATCGCGGGTTAGGCACATGAAGCAATCAACACAAATCCATGGAACCCCAAGCCAAGCACTTGGGTGTCATAATAACGGTAAGGGCATCCATGACGGAATATCCTAGCGGTGAAGGAAAAAAAAAGTTAGGTAGTCAGGGGGGTCTAAATGTCTTGGGACAAGAAAGACTTGGAAAAACGAGAATGATCTTCTGTCAATCAGCGTGGCCGCCAAAACAGGGGACTGTCGATCAATTCTCCCTACGATTTTCAATTGTTATGCATTATCTCATCCAATCTATGGGCTGACAAGAATAGAACCAAAAAGACGGCGCGTAAGGTAGGACAAAATACTGCGCCTAGCACTCTGCTCTCTCTTGTCCAGCCAAGTAAAAGCGCGAGACATGGCGAGACAGCATCAACACAACTAATGTCATGTCCGTCAGCTGGAGCCGACCGCCGGGCGGGTCCTCCATGAATTTCCCCCGTGGCTTAGCAGGACGGTGCAGTGCCTGGGGTGATTCCATACATGGAGCTGGTGGGGATGGGATGGGATGGGGGGCGAAGCTGTGAACATTGTTCGGTTCAATCTGTCAAATTTATCGATATCGATATCGAGAACGAATTCGAATGATTTCTCGTGATGGAGAAAAATGGTCTCATTGTCTTTGTGAAAAAAGAGTCAGCCCGAAGTTTGAAACCCCTTACCCAGAAGTTCTGCTTGGCTTCCGTCTGGAACGAGGGCCTGGAATGAGATGGGCGCTGGATGATACCTACAGTAATACCCAAGGTACCTACGTATCCATACATACATGACTACTTCACCTCACAGCATTGGGCAAGGATCCCGTTTGATCCGTATGACAGACTGTACGTACGAGCCAGATGGAACGAGCCATGCTCCAGCTGTGAGAGCCGTAACCACACAAACATGCACATGCAGTCCTTTCTCTGTAATATACGAATTTATGGCGTTCCTGGTGCTGATGCTGACAGGACGGCACACACACACACGCAATCGAGAGGAAGGACGCTGTGGACTAGAGAAGGCGCCGTCAGTTCAAGCCAAGCGTGGGAGCATCAACTTTCGGCTTGCTAAGCCCGTGGCCAAGACCAGGCCAAGCCTTCAAGTCCTTGAAGACCACGCTCGCCGGGGTTGGCAAAGGACATTCTGCCACGCAAGCTAGCCCTTTTCTTGGCGGGGCAGGACCCGACCACAGCCTGGGCACCTAGGTTGGCTGAGCGCCCTGCACTGCGACTCAGCGCTTCCAGAGTGCCCTGAATTACGCTCCGTCCAGTGGAAAAAAGAGAGGGCCCCACGGCTCAGGGCATCTTCTTCTCCCCCCCGGGCCATCCGCCCCTCCTTCCTCCCCCCTTCCCTCCCATGGGTACACCCCCGAC